>BQNB010071334.1:0-30013 GCA_026074375.1 Tanacetum coccineum | reverse complement strand
ATAATTCTAACCAGCAACAAGTCTCAAGAGTCTCGCTAACATGACTAATTTACAGCACTTATGAAACAAACATTACATCAAACAGTAGTTGGTGTGCAACTCAATTCAATTACAGGACTTGCAACTTTCCTCTCTGGATGTAGACGGGTCGGATTTCATTAACTTTCCTCTCTGGATGAAGACGGGTCGGATTTCATTCAACAACCTATAAATGATTCCGGTGTCCAAATCCATTGACGTATCGGTGACGAAATGCATCTGATATACACAAACGGTCTAAGCTTCCTGGAAGCATGATCCATCATGTAACATTATACAAGGCACAAAGAAATGTCACTGACTCAAAGATGCTAATTAAAAGTGCAAGTCGATTTTGGTACCACCTGATTTTTTGATTGGTGATTACCACTCGAGCATTCAATTACGCCAAAAGAGCTTATGATTGCCAATTATATCTGAATAAAATCAAGTTCGCCCGTCATACAAAGCCTCATGTTTGGTACAATATATTTCCAATAATACTGTACTTGTCACAAAAACATACATTGATGAAGTAAATTTATGCAGATCCCATTTAGTTGTTACATCTATATAAACGAACAGGTTCATTTCATCATTAATACAAATCCCCCGCTGTACACATGCGACAGATAACATAAACCTTCCACACTTACATAATTAGTTCATAACTATCCAGGTCTCACATTGACTAACTTTAAGACATTTTTTGATACAAAAGACTATTTGAAGAGGCATGTTTCATTAGTACACAAGCTTCTAAACTCTTTTTGAAAGAAAATGACTCTGCATCCCTCCAGACTTCCTCATCTTATCACTTTCAGTCCATAAAGAATCTAGAAGTAACGGCAGTCCATCAACCTTGACTTCACGCCTACAAGTTTAAAAATCACAAAGTAAGTCACTGTAAACGCGTAACCGGTTTTAGTATGATAAAGTATGCTACATTTTAACACATATACAATAGAAGCCTTTTGCTGATACTCAAAGTAAACAATAATTTCAAACAGTACGGGAATATATTCTTACACTAGCCGGAACTCGAGACCACATACGACGAGGCCAGACATAATTCCTTCACGACATGTAAATTTCATATCAATAGAAAGAGAGTCATCCTTGAATTCATGAGCTGAGTTAAATTTCCACAGTTGAATCTCCATCCATCCATCTTCCCTTTGTTTTGGAACCCGGGTGATACAATTTATGTTCAATGGACTTGGGATTATAAAATAAACAAATTCAGCCTCGTTGTTTTCTTTGTGAAGTACGTCTCGTACTTCTACTGGACAATGCAGCCCCTGACATTTTTCCGAAAGCTTGAATACAAGGTAAAACACGTATTCTGTATGTGGTGACAACATTTGACTTTTAATTGTGCAATTGAGATGAAATACTTGTTGTGGTAAAAGCTCAATCACCTCTTGAAATCTGCATGCAGGATAGATTAAGGACGAATAATATATATAGACAGGAAACTAAATCCAAGAAGTTAAACTTTTGTCAACCATTTATTCGCGAATCTTTAATTGTTAAGCATATAACAAAAAGCATTGAGCTAGAAATCTGTTTTTTTAGTGACATCTACATATTTGGATGTACAATCAAAAAAAAGTTTTGCGGTTAAAGGTAGGGCCGGCTGGCAATCCGTGTGGTTAGAGTACCGAATTTTTAACTGATCACGCGGAGACAAGTAAATGTAAACCATTCGGACCAATTAAATGACCAAGACATTCATCCTTGGATTGTCCTAAATGCTAATGTGCCGCCAAGGGCAGGTTCTAGAATGATTTCATTGATGTCCTAGGTTCATTTTGATAAGAATGAATAGAAAGAGAAGTGATTATAGGTTAAACTTGTGGTGTTTTACCCTTATCACAAGTTGTTTTCTTGCTCTTATCTTGTGTGAGACTTGGAGGCTATTTATACCCTCCTATCTCAGCCTCTTAGGGATGCATAACACAAGAGAAAACACAGCAACTCTTCCCTTTCTTCTCCTTCTTCACAACAGCCGAATCAAAACCAAAAGACTAGGCAGTCTCGTATTTCGGTTGGCTACCAAAACAGCCTCCTATTTCGGTTGATTGTGATTGGGTTATTCCGTTAGTGATTCGAACCCAAGATCACTTCCAGAGGCTTTATAGTATTGGTATATATATTGTCAAGGTGTGACAATCGACGGATTCGGGCTAGGGGTCGTGGAACTCTAATTCGGTTGTACTGTAGCAAGGCTACAACCGAATTCGGTTCAACCCTTATTATTATTTTCTGTAATTCGGTTCTATTCCAAGAGAGGGTTTAGGTGATCGTTTTTCAGAAGCTATTGGTTTACTTATTGTATTGGATACACGTGAGGTTTGGACTAGCATCCGGGCGTACTTGTTTACGTGTTTGTGTGAGCACTGGTAGAGGTGACAACTTAGTCACTCGTTTCTCATTCTTGGTTTCTTTGATTTGCTGGTGACGACGAGGGTATGTTCCTATTTAATTTACATGTCCTTTATTGTGTGTTTAATGTATGTTAATTATATATGCTAGACTAGATCTATCCGCTGCTGCACGCAGTCGGTAGAAGTTAATGGTTTAACTTGATTGTTAAATTCCGAACAATGGCAATCACGAGTCAATTATTTAGTATACATGTAAAACATAAGTATTTTAACACTCTATAGCTGCATGAAATTGGTGTATTTATTGTTTTTATTGAATTAATGGCAACGACATGCAATCCTTGCATAACTAAATAACCAACCTAGATTGGAAAACAAACAAAAATGATAAAAAGATAGTATATATTAAAAATTACAATTGTTAATTAAGTTGCTATGGTTAATCTATTCTTGTTTAGTCTCGCTATCAGACTCACAGCAATCATTGTATAATGATGTATGTGGCGATCTAGCACTTTATGCAGAAAACCTAGTGTGAGTCTTATGATCTCCAAATTGGTGGAAAACTCTTTTGAGAACTCGGAGGCATTATGAGTGATTCACTAACTGCTTCATTATAAGATTTGTTCCTCAAAATTTCAATCCATTTTTAGTCATGTTTTACTTGCTTATCATGGTGATGTGCAATGTGTCTAGTCAATATTTGCAGAATATAGATTTTATGAAACACTTAAAACCGCGACTATATACTTATCATAGTAATTTGGAATTGAACACGGTCCTAATATTGCACACATAATTTTAATTCCTTGTGACCAATTATGTGTTAATGCGAAACCGGGGATTTTTGGACAAATTAATATGGACCATGAAAATTATGTAAATTTTGATTTCATTAGTTAAAGCTAATTTTACATGCGCGCGAATATGGGTTGAATTGATCTTTAATTTTCTCCCCACCCCACTACAATGCTTTCGGCATTTGAGGAATCTTATTGGAGATTAACTTGTCTTCTCGACCAAGTAGGAGTACATATAGGGTTTGATCAATTGTAATCCCACCATATTGGCATCCAATAAAAAACTGAGTGTTTGAACATTAGAGGTTTCTTAACATACATAGAAGTCATTAGTCAATTGGAAATAACGGCCACTCCTTATGACAAACCTAAAGAGAAGTTTTAAGGCCGGATGAAGAAGATTCCCCAAATGAAGTCAGGTTTTTAATACCTTCGCGCTAGACCTTTTTCTCCGCTTCTTTTGTGAATCCTAAAGTGGAGCTACCGTGAACATTTTACGAAAAGAACTGCAAGTACCAAAAGTTAACATAATGTTTCTTAACTTTGGGTGCTACAGGAGTTGTTTTTGCAATGGCTTCTTGGTACACGGAAGCTTGTCACATTTATGTTATACCCTTATATGAAGGTTTAAAGTCTGAGTGGCCAGCCAAGACCTGGTACACGGGGGCATGTTGGCGTACTTCTCGGTGGTCGAAATACCTAAGGGCATGCCAACCCATGGCCATCGGGTAGGATAATAGAATAAATAAAACAAAAGTATAAATTATAAAGTAATAAAGATAAACATAAAAAATTAATTATTAGAAAAAAAAAAATAAGAATTTTTGTTCATAGGTCAAACCATATCAATTCTGCGCACGTTCAATTTTGGTGGACGTTAAATCGAGTTTTCCTGGTCAGGCGCGCGAGCGTGAGCGCGAGTGCGCGAGAAATGAGACCAAATATGCTTTTGACATTACTAAAAAGAGTTACTGATGTCATTAAGTCTCATAAATCAAAGAGTTGCATTTGTATTGCAATTAAACGCTCGACGCTTACCCTGGCCCTACTTGTTTACACGTTGGTCACAGTAACCTTCATTAATAATTGGAGGTACACGTTGTGATCTTAGTCTTATTAGTAATTAATTGGGTAGTTAATTCCTTTAAGAATTTAATTATCGACAATACTAATATTTGAACTATTTCTAATTGTAGATGACAACCTCGTCAACTAACAATCCGGTAATTCAGGTCTTCTTTCTTCGAGAAGCCAAAACAGACTGTACCCAACTTTATTGATTGGTATAGACAACTAGGATTTACTATCATTGATGATAAAGATGAATTACTAGAGCAAAGCCACTTCCTCCTGCTCCTGTAGCTCTTGCGGGTCAGCATGTTGCTCCTGAAATCCTTGCAGCTCATACTGCTTGGGTTAAAGGATCAAAAGAGATTGCTGGACTCATGCTCATGACCATGGAGCCAGAGATCCAACGAAATCTGGAAAATCTCCCATATGCTAATACATGCGAAGTAGTTAAAAGCTCATGTTTGCACCAACAAGCAGAGCAGGAGCTTCTACAGACTACGGCCGTGAATTTCACGAGACTACGCCCTGTATGAACATGAAGAAGGGCAAGTCAGTTAGCTCGTATGTTCTTAGAATGAAGGGCAATATTGACAATCTAAGAGCGTTTGGGGGCTAACCCTGACAGACTTGGTGGGCCTTGCTGAGATTCTGATTCTTTATCGGGTCTACCTAAAAAACGCAAGGAATTTTGACGGGTCTGAGTGCAGAATACAACATGCATAGCCTTTGGGAAGACTGTTAACCAGTAGTTGTATGCAATTCTAAAATCTCCATGAGCAAACTCTTAATCTGCACAAAAACAACGCATCCTGCTCTACATGGCTATTCGAGCTGATTAAAAGTCCAGGAAAGGTAAAAAGCACAACCACCCAACCCTCAAAGCTGGCATGGGACAAAATCAAGGGAATGAAAACATAAGCACGCTTTTTGCTCCCAAGAGTCCCAAGATTCCCCCTCCACCCAAAGGGAAGATCCTGCAAAAGACTCAATCTGTCATGATGTGGTGAGACAGAGACATTTGAAGAGGAACAGTCCTCGGGGGGGGGGGGGGAGTACCTGTAGCCAGGTTGCTAAAGAAGAAAAAGAACGCGGGGGAGGGCCGTCTGGAGCTGGTGGTGGGGTTCAAGGTTGCTTCGTAAAGAACGCAATACTTTCCTTTATAGATCCATGGGATCTATGACACTATATTTGAATATGGTTGTGGTCCTCATATTGTAATACAACGCAGGGTCTAAGGGCAAGTAGGAAACTGAAGCCGGGGGCTCTTAGCTTGTACGTGGGCAATGGTCAACGTGAAGCTGTGGAAGCAATTGGCAACTTTGAATTATCTTTCCCTAGTAGATTAGTTATTGACAATTGTCATTATGCTCCTTCTATCACTAGAGGAGTAATTTCAGTTTCCCGTTTGTACGAAGATGGTTTTATTAACCGTTTCGTGAATAATACAATTCATGTTTCTAGGAATAACATGGTTTGTTTTAGTGCTATCCCAACAGATGAGCATTTTTGAAATTGATTTGTCTAATTTCATATACAAATTAAAAATTCCTATATATACTTTAGCAATCAAAAAGCCAAACTATACTTGGTAACACCCTGCTTCTCACTTTGTGCTTGTCGTACTGGACAGCATAAGAAGAAACATCAGCCAAGAAACAGCATTGTAAAAGTTGCAACAATGATGTACTTTTCAATTCAACTTAACCTTAAAGGGCTTTGAAAAATGCGTTCCTTGTATGTCTGGAAAGATGGCAAGAAAACCTTACACACATCAAGTGGAAAGGGCCAAAGACTTACTTGGACTAATACACACCGATGTATGTGGCCCATATTAAGTGATCACTTCAAGGCAATCGAAGTCAAGCTACATTCTGTCACTTTCACTGACGACTTTAAGTCGTTAAGTTTATGTATACCTATGTTAAAGTCATAAACATGAAGTGTTTGATGAACATTCAAAGTGTCTCAAAAGGAAGTAGAAAATCTACTCGTCAAGACCATGCAAATCCGCTACGTTCTTGAATCGTGGGGGCACGGCGAATATATGAGTCAAGAGTTTTTTTTGGATCATCTCAAGGATCATGGGATTAATCGCCCACCGTACTCCTCCTAACCCTCCACAACACAATGGTTGTGTCCGGAGAGGAGAAACAGAACCCTACAGATATGTTTCGATCTAGATGAGTCAAACAACTCTTCTAAAGTCCTTTTGGGATTATTCGACTTGAAACTGCTTGCAGAAGAACAACGCAATTCTCAATATGGGTTTCCAATCCAACAAAGAAGGTTGAAAAGACTACCATAAACAAGTATGCGGGCAAGCCCTAAGTTGTCTTACTTAAAATCTGGGTTGAGAGGCACATGTTAAGTACGGAGATACTCTTACCAAGCCTGACAAGTTAGAACCAAGGTCTATTAAGTGTATCTTTATAGGATACCCAAAGGAAACAATAGGGTTATTTTTCTACACCCACCCGAGAACAAAGTCTTGATTGCTCGGAAAAAGCAATTTTAGAGAATAAGTCTTAAAAATCAAAAGCAAGTGGGAGTCTAGAGGATCTTGAAATTATTCAAGAAGAAGATACGCATAGCCTTCTATAGACACTGAGCTTAAATCATTAAGAGGATGATCTAGAAACGATGAACCTCCAAAGTATATCATTCCCATTCGTAGGTCCACTCGATACGAACGTCCACAATCGAATGAGTTTTTTGTTTTGAAATTATTCAAGAAGAAGATACGCATCCTTCTATAGACACTAGCTTAAATCATGAAGAGGATGATCTAGAAATAGATGAACCTCAAAGTGATATCATTCTCATTCGCAGGTCCACAAGGACACGACGTACCACAGATCGTATGTGCTTATACATCGATGCTGAGGAGCATGAGTTAGGGGATCTTGGCGAACCCGCTAACTATAAAGCTGCATTGTTAGACCTTGGGTCTGATAAATGGCTTAATGCTATGAATGTGGAAATGCAATCCATGAAAGACAACGAAGTTTGGGACTTAGTTGGTCTTCCTCCTAACGGCAAAACCGTTGGTAGCAAGTGGCTCTTCAAGAAGAAGACCGACATAGATGGAGCTGTACACACCTATAAAGCTCGTCTTGTGGCGAAGGGCTATACTCAAACCCGAGGGATTGATTATAAGGAAGCCTTCTCTCCTGTTGCAGACATTAGAGCTATTAGGATTCTTATAGCCATAGCAACATTTTATGACTATGAGATTTGACAAATGGATCTCAAAACTGCATTCCTCAATGGATATCTCTCTAAAGAGGTTTACATGGAGTAACCCGAAGGTTTTGTCAATCCAAAATATCCAAACCGAGTATGCAAGCTGAAGCGTTCCATTTATGGGCTTAAGCAAGCATCAGGGCAATGGAATAAACGATTTGATGATGAAATAAAAAAATTTGGTTTCACTTAAAATCGTGATGAGCCATGTGTATATCTAAAAGCTAGTGGGAGTAATGTCACTTTCCTAATCTTGTATGTAGATGACATATTAATCATGGGAAACAACATTCTAATGTTACAATATGTAAAATATTACCTTGGAAGATGTTTTGCTATGAAAGATTTAGGTGAAGCTGCATATATTCTTGGAATCAAGATCTACAGAGATAGATCACGGCGGTTAATTGGTTTGTGTCAAAGTGCTTATATCGAAAAAATCTTAAAGCGATATCACATGGAGAATTCCAAACGTGGAAGTATCCCCATGCAAGAAAAGCTTAGATTGAGTAAATCACAAGGTGCCTCTACACCTGCTGAATTGAAGCGCATGCAAAATGTTCCATATGCCTCGGCTGTGGGTTCTATTATGTATGTTGTGAGATGTACTCGCCCTGATGTTGCGTTCGCTCAGAACATAACAAGCCGATTTCAACAGAATCCAGGTGATCTTCACTGGACTACTGTTAAGAACATTCTGAAGTATCTCAGGAATACTAAGGACATGTTTCTAGTTTACGGAGGTGATCTAAAACGAGAGCTCAGGGTTTCTTGCTACACTGATGCTGGATATCTGACGGATGCTGATGACCTCAAGTCTCAGACTGGATATGTGTTCGTTTTAAATGGAGGTGCTGTTGATTGGAAGAGTGCCAAGCAAAGCATTTTTGCTACTTCATCTGCAGAAGCTGAGTATATTGTTGCTTATGATGCTTCTAAGGAAGCCGTTTGGGTTAGGAAATTCATTTATGGGCTTGGTATTGTTCCCACAATTAAAGAACCCATTAATATGTATTGTGATAATACTAGAGCAATTACCATAGCTAATGAATCTGGAATCACTAAAGGTGCTAGACATTTTCGTGCCAAAGTTCACTACCTTCGTGAAGTTATTGAATTTGGTGACATAAAGTTAGAAAAAGTTCACACAGATGACAACTTAGCTGATCCGTTTACAAATGCGTTGGCTTTTTCAAAGCATTCAGAAGATACTAAGAATATTGGAATGCTTCCAGCTAGTAGTTTCATGCAAGTCTGTGATGATTAGTTATTTGGATAATTGAAATTATAAGACAATTTTATTTCTGATGAATAAAGATACGAGGTATTTGTTTTCATTCATATAACAATTGTTTATCCTATATTTGCATATTTAATCCTTGAATGATTTATCATTCTAAATATGTCTATTGCCGGTTAACAGTATGGGAGTATTGTTACATAAGGTAAATGTGAGTGCTGGTTATATTCTATGAATGTATGGATAGTTCCCACCAAACTCATATGTTACTCACAAGGGATGCGTATTGGACACCCCAATCTTCGAAAATTACTTTATGGATCCGATGTCATAAGTAAACTTCTGAAAATGGTTAGTTAAGTCATCCTTAGACTTGAGAATACAAACAAGTTCTGGTATGTTAGGATATCACTTTTTAATTCTAAGTCAAACGTTGTCTTGAAAATGATAGTTATAAAGACTATTATTGGAAGTGATGTGAAACAGCATTCACAACACTTGTATTCAACAAAGAATTTGTTCCTCCACTTGATGTGCAGTATGATACCATTGGCGCCTCTCCAGAATTATTCAGATAATTGTTCGGCCGAACCCAAAGGGTAATGCAAGATGATTATTGATTACATTTGGTATATTTGTATGAAGTTCTATAACGATAATCTAAATGGTTAAACTATATGGAATGAGTTAGGATCCATATCTATGGTTTAAAGGTATTTGAACAAAGGGATGATTATAGCAAGAGATAAAATAACCATGCTACTGAGAATGTTTATGAAACTTGATCTCAGACATTTCTAGTTTTAAAAATGAATGTAAGTGTTCCTAGACGTTTCCGTCGTTAGTATATGTGATGTCTGCTACTCCAACTCACAAGTGGCAGTTGTTGGATTATGGTAGTTGGATACGCAATATGCAACTAGAAATGTGTGAGCCTATTGGGGGCACACACGTTAGACACATAGAGTGCGTTTATAAACTTCACGAAAGTTTCTAAATGTAAACCATTTGAACATGAAACGAACTAAGACAAATACTATGGCTGTCCTAAGTGATTTGGCCAGTTATAGATGATTCTAGAGAGTGTACAAGTTCGTTGTATGTAGGTGATAAGAGGAGGAAGAATTAAGATAAGGTTTGGAGTTGTGATAAGACTCAAACTTGATGTATTTGAGTCTTATCATGAGTAGGGCATTGAAGGTTATAAATACCTCAACCCCTTGCTCATAACCTGCGTCCTATAACCTTATTAACTCAGAAAAATTCGTTCCTTCTCTCTTCTACACTCATAACTGCCGAGTAACAAAGCCCAAATAAGGTTCTGCCATTTTCGGTTCAACCTAGTACCTTCCTAGTGAATTTCGGTTAACTATTTCAAGGTTATTCGTGTGTGGTTTGATCCCAAGTCTGATCCAGGAGGTATAAAACATTGGTTTACAGATTGTCATAGGGTGACAATAGCTAGAAACAAGTTAGGGCTTTTATTGGTGATTTTCGGTGGTACTGTAGCACCGAAATCGGTGAAAACCCTAGCTCTCTTTTTTGAATTTCGGTACAAGTTGTTTGGGATATATTTGGTACTTGATTTTAGAAGATTGGTATACAAAGGTTGTATATATACGTGAGTTTGGACTAACATCCGGGCGCATTTGTTGGACGTGTTTGTGTGAGGACTCGTAGAGGTGGACATTTATCCACTCTGTTTCATAATTATTTGTTGTTGACTTCAAGGGTTAGTTTTCTATTTTCCTTTTTGTTTTATTTATTGTGTGTTAACTATACGAACCAAACTAGATTCATATCCACTGCGTACTCATAGTGTTAATGGTTAACTGATTATTAAATCCCAACAAGCCATGGAAAGCATAACACACTTTGAGTTTATATGTGATATTTCCTAGCATGCAACCCTTTTAGTCCGTGAGTTCATAAGATGTACCGTGTACGTAACGAATAAAATCGATTAAAAGTAATTAACCAAAACCCACAAATAATTTGTTTTTTTGGCAAAAGATATTGATGTTGAACACTCTAACTGAGCTTAGAAAAAGATATAAGCATAAATGATAGGAGTTATAAACTAGAAAACAAAGGAACAAACGTATTTGAATGATCTAAGACAAATTAGTATATATCATATATGTATAGTTTTCAAAGATGCAACAATAAGCTATATGCATGTTTCGGTGAGTAAACACGAATTCGTTGAATTGTGTAGATTTCTTCGATCGTCGACATGAAGGAAATTCTCATGAACTTGGACGTAGCCCCTCCTTGGGGTCTATAAGAAGATGTTGAATTGAAACAACAAATTATCCACTAATGTTCTATAACAAGCATAGTGTCCGCGCGTTGCTGCGGGGCGGTGTTTCTTTTATTACAGATGAGGGTGTTTTTTTTTTTAATTTTTATTGTAAGATTTCAAAGTTTTGTAAGTGTGGTTTGCGTGTGCTAATTTTTTAAAAATTATGTGGTTAAATGTTGTTTTTTTTGTATTTGGGTTTTTTTAATATAATTTATAAGATTTGAGTAAATATGTGTTAACCATGATTGCCCGCGCGTTGATGCGTGCCGTTAAATTTTTTATTTGGTTTTTTTTGTATTTTGTGCGGTTTTATTTTTCCGGTCTCATGTTTAATATTAGTTTTTTATATGAGTTTATGTGTTGGGCGTCATGTCGTGGGTATTTTTTTATCTGAATAAGTCAAAACTTTTGTAATTTTGTTTTTCTTATTTTGTGCCGAGCAAAAAAAAATTTTGTTTTTATTATTTTTGTGCAATAGTTTCTTTTTTTTTATATTTGTTTATGTGTTTGGTCTCATGTCGCGGATATTTTTTGATCTGAATAAATAAGTACTTTTGTAATTTTGTTTCCTATTTTGTGGCGAGCAATTTTTTTTTTTTAAAGTTGCCTCGTTAAAGAAAAAGAAAAACAAAAAAAATAGTCAAATGGACCGGCCCAAAGTAAGAGCCCAATGGGCCGGTTACTGTAGCACCACTGTAGCAACTATGTCAAAACGACATAGTTTTATTCCACGCATAGTATATGTATATAATTGGAAAAGGTTGACCCATTATGTGACGATCGAGCCTAATAACAATCTAACAATCGGTTCTTATGCATGGCAACATATTAATGAAACGTTCATACTTGAACGGTTCACACGACAAAAAGATACTCAGCTCGTACTAGTGCTTCAATTCTCAGGTATAGTATGATTTATGAATCGACCATTTATACTTATGCGTGCACAATAGTACAAACAACGCAAACACATATCATGCATCATGGCTTTCACATGATAGATAGGAAAGAACAACGCAAACACATATCATGCATCATGGCTTTCACTCGTAGTAGAATAATCCTATATCCAGCATTCACGAAACTTATAATCAAAATTAATAATATCATTAGACATAATGTTAGTTCTTACAAATTTTAAGCAGCTTAGAAGGAACACAAGGCATAAAAAAACACATAGTTGTGTTAAGTTGATCGCATTTTGAATACATGGTAGATATATCTATGAGACTTACCCATATAGGATAACAGCTAGTGTACGATGATTTATATAGTTGATAACTATCAATTTGAGACTTTTAAGTTGAATAGAAAAAGTAACGTGTAAGTCTATAACATATATATTTTGAACAAGCATGAATGTCCGCGCGTTGCTGCGGGGAGTTAATTTTTCGCGCGCTACTGCGGGGTGTTTTTTTTTTATATTTTTTTTATTTTGTGCGGGTTTATTTTTTTGATCGCATGTTTAATAGTTTTTTTTTTTCTTATATGAGTTTATGTGTTGGGCCTCATGTTTAAAGGTTTTTTTTTTGCTTATGGTTTTTAGTGGCGTAAAACGACACCGTTTTGACATCGAAGGTATTTCCGCGGGTATTTTTTGATCAGAATAAATCGGTACTTTTGTAATATTTTTTTCTTCCTATTTTGTGATAACAAATTTTTTTTATTGCCTACTTTAAAAAAAAAACCAATTGGGCCGGCCCAAACAGAGAGCCCAAAAAAAAGTACTGTAGCAACCTTGTCAAAACGACATAGTTTATAGTATAATAACAAGCAACATAGCCGCGCGTTGCCGCAGGGCATAATTTTTTACGAATTGATTTCGAATGAATTTTGAGTGGGAATGTGCTCGCACGTTGCGGTGTGGCTGACTTGTATTCAATTCATGTATTTTATTTCACCGAGCATTTTTTTTAACAATCACGAAATTTGAATGAGTATTTGTCATTGGGGCGAGTATAACGTTAACGGGGCTTGAAAGACTAAAACGACAACAATTTTTAAAAATCGTACGTATATCAGAAGCATTGAAATATTGGGCTCGTTTTGTTCGCAATTCAAAGATCTTTCCGAGGATATTTTTTTATCTGAATGAATCGGTAGATATGTGCTATATATTTGATAAATAAGGTTTATTATATAAAAAAGTCGTAAATAGTTCAAAGTTGATGGTAGATTTTATAAATATTCTTTTTTTTCTTCTATTTATATTAAACTTCAACATTTTTTATAAAACTGTGCGTATGTCAGAAGCATTGCAATATTAAGCTCGTTTTGTTCGCAATTCAAAGATCTTTCTGAAGGTATTTTTTTCCTAAATGAATCGGTAGATATGTGCTATATATTTGATCAATTAAGTTTAGTATATAAAAAGTCGTAAATAATTTAAAGTTGAGGGTATATTTTGTAAGTTTTTTTTCATTTTTACTTTGGGCCGGCTGTTGGGCCGTTGGTGGGCCAATTCTTTTTTATTTGGTAAAACGACGTAGTATTGTATCCGAAATGTGTTTATACAAGCAGTTTGGTGCCCGCGCGTTGCTGCGGGGGCTGCTTTTCTCATACGTTTTGTATTTTTCGTTTAATCAAATTACATAACACTTGCTCTTTTGACCTCAAAGTTCATATATTCAATTTCATTTATGAAGAATTCTTACTATTGGATGATGTTGATGGTTGTCCATTCATATATTGTAATTCAATAGGTTCTGATTGCGTTCTGTTGCACCACACCTATGGCAATGAACAAAAAATATCAGATAGCAAGCAATAACAAATGGCTGAAACATATGAATACAGTACTCACGGCGTTCAACGATTGTTTCAGATCTAGGATGAACGGTCTTGCGAGAGTATGTTCTTGTAGTCTGTTTGTCAAATGAACGTTGGTATCGACTGCTTGTTGTGTGTGAATAGTAGTAGAATTTGTTCGTTGTTGATTGTTGGCTGGCTGTTTTTTTGGCAATAAACATTTTGAAAGACACCAAAAGACGAAGCTTTGTCAACATTAGTCATTAAAAAATTCAAGATTAAAGTTGGTCCGTTAAATTAACGTGCTGAACATATCTGACCACAAAACCAAACGCCTCAGTAGTCTGAAACAAACTTGCAGGCTTGCAGCAATGCAGCATCATTATACGTTGTACGCAAATAAGCTTATAATTAAAAAAACATTACATTGTTTAAAAAGAGTTTGAATTTAAGTTGATAGATATAAAAATATATAATCTTATTTAATGATGCATGCATTGACGATAAGATAATCCCAAAAAGAAAAACCATCTTAATCTCATTGGCTCCCTTTTTGAGGCTATGTGTTACTGCATGCATAAATCTATGACAATTTAATATATAAATCATACAAAAATGCTCCGTTTGCAGTTGATAATATATTAACAGCCTATAAGATCATAAAACCCCTTGCACATCAATTTCTTAAGTATATATAAATCAAGACTTAACTAATAAATAGATTCTCTGTGAAAGGTCAAGATCATTAACCTTGTTTGATGTTCGGACAACGGCGAACCGAGGTATTGGTTTAGAAGAACTTGAGATGTAGGATACTGATTGTAGGGTGGGGATTTAAAAAATAACCATCTTGGCTCCTGATAACTAATCAACTATATATAGGATTCGGTCCCTGATAGTTCTTAGGTTTGCGAACTCTTTTACGTTCGTTGGTGACAACTGTAATACCACCTTTCTTTGGTACACAATGGATAGGACTAACCCAAGGACTATCGGCAATTGGATAAATTATACCGGTATCCAAGAGTTTCATGATTTTTTTTTTGACAACTTCTTGCATGTTCGGGTTTAACCTTCTTTGTTTTTGGACAACTGGTTTATTATCATCCAGAAGTTGTATCTTGTGTTTGTAGAATGATGGGCAAATACCAAGAATATCTGTTGTTTTCCAAGCGAAGACTTGCTTGTGTTTTTTTAAGGACGGATATGAGTCTGTTCTTCTTTTCTTTGGATAGCTGAGATGATATGATAACAGGAAGAAAAGAGGGTTCTTCCAGAAATACATATTCCAGATTATCAGGAAGGGGTTTAAGTTCGAGATCCGTAGGAGGTTCTTCGATAGATGTTTTGATTTTATAATCAGTATTGATAGTGATTTTATAATCAGTATTGATGGTGATTTTTTCGAATGGTGGATCTTCGGTGTCAGATTCAGAATTAGAGTTTTCATCAGCAGTCATTGCCATGAATTCATCAAATTCAGCAAAGATTTCTTCTTCGAGAAGGGTTCCTTCGATGAAATGAAGAATTTTACTACCTTCATCTAGCAGAGCATCGAAATATTCTTCTAAGATTTCATCGATGACATCGATACTGAAACATGTATCATCATTTGAATAAGAGTGTTTCATTGCAAAATCGATATTGAAAATCATTCGTTCAGTTCCAACTCTAAGGTTGAGTTGTTTATGTTTAACTCGAATTACTGCATCAGCAGTGTGAAGAAAGGGTCGTCCCAAAATGAGGGGAACTTTATTATCTTCTTCCATTTTGAGAATAACGAAATCAGCAGGAAAGATGAATTTACCAACTTCAACGAGCATAATTTCAGCTATTTTAACAGGGTATTGGAATGATCTGTCGGCTAATCTTACGCTCATTTTGGTAGGTTTAAGACTTTCGAGAGATAATTTGGCATATAGCGAATATGGCATAAGGTTAATGCTAGCCCCAAGGCCGGCTAAGGCATTACAAGATAAAGTTTTGTTGAAATTACACGGAATAAGAAAACTTCCGGGGTCTTCGAGTTTAGGTGGAACTTTGTTTTGGATCATTGCTGAACTTTCGTCGCTTAAGAAAGCGACAGAGATTTGTTCGATCTTATGTTTGTTGCTTATGAGTTCCTTGAGAAATTTTCCATAATTAGGCATTCCGGCTAAGACATCGATAAGAGGTACATTGATTCGAACTTCACGGATTACGTCGAGAAATTTTTCGTATTGAGCTTCCATTTTCTCTTTCCTTAGACGTTGAGGACACGGAATTTTCGGTTTATATGGTTTGGGTAATGGAGTTTCCTTGACTGGTTTTGGATTTTGAGTTTTTGGTTGTGGTGTGGGTTCTTCGTCTTCATCATCGCTATCGAAGTTGATAGGAGTTTCAGAATTGGTTTGTTGATCATTGGGGTTAACTGGTGAGTTGTAGGATTTACCACTTCTTGTGAATACGACATTCACATGCTCATTGCGAGATTGTGGTGGTTGGTAGGCTTTGGAATTGTGTCCTTTTGGGTTTGGTTGAGTGTTACTAGGAAGAGATCCAGATGGTCTGCCAGATTGCTTGTCAGCAAGTTTGTCGAACTTGGTTTCAAGATTTTGAATTGAAGCTTGATGATTTTTGGAAACGATTTTGAGTTGAGTTTTGAGATCCATGAATGTTTCTTTGACGAAAGCGTTGGTTGATTGTTGAGATTTCATGAAATCGTTGAATTGTTTCTGAAGATCGTATGGTTTATCATCGGTATTGGATTGATAGTTGTCTCGATTGTAACTACTCCGTTCGTTTGAATGCCAGTTATCGTGGTTTGAGTCTCGGTCGCGGTAATCATTGTAAAAACGAGTCTTATGAAAAGTTAGCATGAATTTAGCTTTCTCTTCACGGGACATATGTATATCATCTTCATCAAGATTGGGTTTAGTTTTTTTAGAATGGTTTTAGAATTCTTTATACTGAGCATCCATTTTCAGGGTCATGGCATCCATTCGGGACATAATTTTGTCAGTATCGGAATTACTGCTACCTTCATTGGCGAAAGCAACGGTTTTCTTAAGAGATGATTTGGTTTTTTGGTTTTTAGCCCAATCGAGCTTGAGTAAGACCTTGTCTTCCAAAAGCTGATAAGCTTGATTTGGTGTTTTATAGAGGAAAATACCACCAGCTGCGGCATTCAGAACTTCTTGGGTTATTTCGCTGAGACCATGATAGAAGATTTTAATGATATTGCCTTTGGACAAATTGTGACCATGACAGTTTCGGAGCATTTCCTTCATACGAAGCCAAGCATCGGTTAGAGATTCGTTTTCGTGTTGAGAGAAAGCTCGGATTTCTCCGAGGAGTCGGTCGAAAAGAGCTGGGGGAAAGAATCGGCTAATGAAAGCGGTTCGGAGTTCATCCCATGTTTCGATAGTTCCTTCGTTGAGTTCATCCAACCATGTTTTTGCTTCCCCAGTAAGGGATAGGGGAAACATCATTAGGCGGACGGCTTCATTTTCGGTATCTCTGTATTTAAACATATCGCAGATTCCGAGGAATTCGTGAATGTGTTTATGAGGATCGGTTTTGGTTCTACCATCAAATTGGTTTCCTTTGACAAGGGTCAAGTGGTTACCTTTGATAGCAAATTCGTTAGCAGTTTCAGGAATAGTGATTGCGGAACCGAGAGTCGGAGCGACAACACGGTCAGCAGCCCACATGGGTTCATCATCCATTGGGAAAAGATTTTCAAGAGTATCAAGAAAGTGACGAAAGTGGTTGATGTTGAGAATTGGCGGATAGACAATTCTCGGGTTTTTAGGTGGATTGTTTCTTTGATCGAATGGAACTCTTCTGTTTCGTCGACGACGTCTTCGATTCAAGATACGTTTAGGTTCAGGTAACGGTTCAACAAGTTCAGAATTAGAAGCACGTGTATGCATCCAAAGGAGAAATTGTTTGGGTCAGTTTGCCAAAAAACTGTATGACAATTTTTTGAAAATGAAGGGGAGTTAAAGTAATTTTCTAGAGTTTGACTACAGAACAGCTAAAAAATCCCCGGCAGCGGCGCCAAAAACTTTGTTGTGTTTCAAAAGCTTTAAATTTATAAGACTGAAAATACCGATTTAATTATGGAAACACTTCGGTAAAAGTATAACCCACGTATGTGTATAATCTTTTTAGGTAAGAACAGGTAGTTTCCACATGGATGAAAGTAGTGTTCAAATAATAGCAAGTGGAATAAACTTTAACTGTTTTGAAAGTAATTTTAGTTTTTTACAGTGTTAATAAAAGATTACTATCGGATAGGTTGAAATAATTTATAAGTGTTTGAAAGGATTTTGAACAAGAAGTAGGGCATTAATTTATAAAGGCATTTCTCGTCAGAAATTGTTTTTACAAATTCAACTGTTTTATCTTAAGACTTATTTTTAGTTAACTAGAACCATTGTGTCAACTCAATATCCAGTTACTTTTTATCAAAGCTTATTTTGTTTATCAATTTACGAAAGTGGATTTCTCAGCACAGACGTTAAAGACCATAGATAAATCTTTAAAACCACATAGATCATAACTGGTCTTTCGACCTATACCGATATGATTATATAATCTAGGTTGATAAGCAAAAATAGATAAGATAAGATATAACAAGGTTGCAATATAAGCTTAAGATTAAGATGATCAAGATTATGCCAAACGCTTATTTATTATCGTAACTTCACCGAGTAGTCATGAGAGATTTAGCCTCTCATGGCTAAGGAGTTCATAACAAAATCATACTTTACATTAACTTCCATAATTTCATCAACTAGTAAGAAAACTTCTTTGTTTTTTATCGTTAGATCTTTTTCTTCAAGAGATGAGGTGTTTCTAGGTGTTTTGGTTGGTAGTAGGGAAGTGTGTGTGTGTGTGGAGTAGTGAGAATGATTGTGTGTGGGATGATTTGGAATTCAAAAATCGTCCTCTATTTATAGGCTAAAATTTGGAAAAAGTGCGTCGATTTTGGAATTAAGTGTGGCGCACTTGAGGAGTTAATGCGATGGTCATTTAATGTTTTGACTGGAAGTGCGGCGACTTACAAATAAGTGCGGCGATTTTGGTGAGTTAATGCATGTGCATTTATTAGACTTTAATTCTTCTGACTTCGGAAAAAGTGCGGCGAACAAAGATATAGGTGCGCCGGTTTTAGAGGCTTCATAGGAAAGTGCGGCAAACTTTGTAGAAAGTGCGGCGAACTTTCTGAACTTTTAAATAGATAATTTTCTTTTCTTGTATTCGCCTTCCAAAGTGTGTAGATCTTTGAGCTTGAGTCTTTAGAGTCTTCAAGTGAACCTATAAGCAATTTAAGCTTGATTAAGTACCAAAAGTTCATGAGAAATGATAAAATAAACATAAATAACGTCATAAAAACATGTATAATTTAGGCGTTATCAATGAAACATTGAGTGTGAATTTAAACATAAAAAAAGTATGGCGATAGCAATAAAGATATACCCGTGATGAGTAATCATTTGAATTTTGAACCTATCATATAATTTATGGGAGAATAAAAGCACATTGTATTTATGGTAACCTTGCATAATTTTCGGCTCATATTAATTGTGAGTCAAAAGTCACACAATCTCCATTAAATGACAGAGTTAAATGAAATGAAGGACTTCATAGTTAATAATTTGCATTTCCATGTTGGTATTAGTGACATCATTTATGATGTCATTTGTGACATAAGCAACATTTCAAAAAAAACTTCTTTTATTATATATATATATATATATAGAATAGATGGATCGAATGTGTTTATTCAAAAAATATTTGGTTTAATAATATATAGTTAGTGCTTAACATTTTAAATATATTTGATCCATTTTAAATATATACAAATATACTTCAAGTATAATACTTGTCAATACTCACTAATATATACATATACATGTAATATTAATATACAAATAATTTATATATATTTGTACATTAAAAATTTCGGGTTCGGGTTCGGGTTCGGGGTCGGGGATTTATGCTATCCCATCCCCGCCCCATCCCCGATTTCATAATTCGGGGATTCTCCGTCCCCATCCCCATCCCCATCCCCATCCCCGGTCAACTCGGGGATTCCCCAGTCAATTCGGGTTTGGGGATCGGGTCCCCATCGGGTACGGGTTTTATTGCCATCCCTAGCGGAACCTGATATAGAGCATTAGGAAGCTGTGAAGAGGATACTTAGATACGTCAAAGGAACCTTTGATGTTGCATTATGTTTTGGGGATTCATATTTAATTGTCACAGTTAATGTTGATTCTGATTACGCAGGTGATCTTGACGGAAGTAAATCAACCACCGGGTATGTGTTTACACTTTTTGGCGGAACAGTAAGCTGGGTTTCAAAACTGCAGTCAGTTGTGGCGATGTCAACAACAGAAGCAGAATATGTTGCAACTGCTAAAGCCAATAAAGAAGCAGTATGGTTGAAGATGTTGTTGGAAGAGCTCGGGTACAAACAAGAGAAAATCACCCTGTTTTGTGACAACCAGAGTGCCTTGTATCTTGCAAGGAATCCAGCATTTCATTCAAAGACAAAGCATATACGAGTTCAGTATCACTTCGTTCGTGAGAAAGTGGAAGAAGGAACCGTGGATATGCAGAAAATTCATACTGATGATAACGTGGCAGATTATCTGACTAAAGCAATCAACTGTGACAAGTTTATATGGTGCCGATCCTCATGCGGCCTAGCGAAAACGTAAGCAACATGGAAGTGCAAGAAAGGATAACGATGTGAAGATTGATTTGGCTTCAATCTAATCTTCAAGTGGGAGATTGTTAAATGATTAGCTTCTAGAAAGATGACATAAGCATGAGAAGTTAATTGGATGGTGGGACATTGGAATATCAATCAAGTTGGTAAATGATTGATGCAGATGAATTGATGCCTACTTGTGTTGAGCAAGTTATTTACAAGTTTGCCATGGAGCATTCCTATAAATAGAGGTGTTTGTAGTTCATTGAAATCATTCCATTCTCAACACAAACACACATATAAGTGTTTAGTGTTTTCTTTCTTTCTCCTAGTATTTGAGTCTATTAGAGAGTTTGTAGTATTTCCTAGTTACAAGAGATAGTTTATTAATCTTTGTAATTAGAGAAGGTGTAACTCCTAATTTTCATCATAGTGAAACGTATCTTTCCTTGACCGTGGTTTTTACCCTCTTGGGGTTTTCCACGTTAAATCTGTTTGTCATTTTTTATTGCATTTCATATTATAATTGTGGTTTTGCTTTAGTCTGGTGTCACTTTTCTCAACACATTTTGGCAACATGTTAACGTTGTAAGCAAATACAATCATCATGGATCCCTCGAACGTAACAAATATATGATCACATGAAAATTTACGAAATTTGAAAACGTTATTGTTACAAGGTGGTGGGCGTTATCTCCGAACGTGAACATCTTAGTGGTAAAAACGATTCCAAGTGGCAAACTCGTTGCTTACAATATTTTGATACTTGTATATCTATTCTTTTATTCCTTTTAGTGCATGAGATGTCTTGAAGCATACTTCCAATTGGCTTCGTACAAAAAACATTATCCCCGGATGGCCGATGACGATGGTGCGGATCTTGAAGACCCGAACAAGCTATTTTTTGATGATCCACAACCGCGATCTCCCGGCAAACCAAGAAGAACCAAAAGCCAAAAATCAGACTCAACCACAATGGTGGGATCATCATCCTCTCGTGAAGCTTTCAAGGAACTATTCCAAAAGGAAATGCGACAAGATCGTGAAAAAATGACCTCTTCGCAACCTGAAAACTTTTTAAGGAATTGAGGTTTCTTGTTACTAGCACCGAGAGGATGTCGGAAGAAGATGCCGATTTGATCAACTAAATCAAAGCGGAGATTCTAGCAAAATATCGTTCCTAGTTTAGTTTGTTTTAGTTTTTATGTGTTCGTTGTACTTTTTCTACTTTCGTTGTATTCACGTTTACCAACTGTTCTATAACCTAGATTATACTAAAGAGCACATTTTTTACTGTTTTGTGTTATATATGAATTATATGGTAAAAACTAACGTGGTTCAAGACAGGTGAAGGCTTTGGTGGTGACGAGAAGGAGGTCAATGGAACATGGCTCTTGTGGGAGTCATAATCACGGTAAATCTAAAACAGGAAAGAAAAAGAATTTTAAATGCTTCAAATGTGGCAAGTCGGGTCACTTTAGGAAAGATTGTTAGGGTTTAAATACCTCTAATCCTCAGGGAAATTTCGCTAGCACTTCAGGAGATGGTAACGCTCTGTGTTGTGAAGCAGCGGTTGCAAATAAAGACAGAACAAAATTTGCAGATGTTTGGCTGTTCGATACGAGAGCTACATTTCATATGACCGCAAGAAGAGAATGGTTTTATCAATATAAACCAATTTCTGGAGGCGGATCTGTGTACAGTTGCAATGATCATGAACTAAAGATCATTAGAATTAGAAGTATCATGGTAAAGATGCATGATGGTACAGTGCATACTATTCGGGATGTGCGACACGTGGAGGGCTTGAAAAAGAATTTATTGCCTCTAGGACAATTGGATGATCATGGTTGTAAAGTGGAAATACAAAACAAGATCATGAAAATTATAAAAGGCGCACTTGTACTTATGAGAGGAGAAAAGGTGGCTGCAAACTTATACTAGCTGAAAAGGATAGATTAATGGAAGCGAAGCATCAGTTGCTTCACATAGTCCAAGTCATAGAGTTGCAGTAACATGGCATCAAAAGCTTGGACATATGTCTGAACAAGGAATGAAGATTCTTATTGAAAGAAAGCTACTTCCTGGCCTCACAAAGGTTTCTTTACCTTTCTGTGAACACTGTGTTATCAGCAAGCAGCATCGCCTAAAGTTTAAGACATCAAATTCTAGAAATGTCTATGTTCTAGAATTGGTTCACTTTGATGTGTGGCAAGCACCGGTTTTATCCCTGGGAGGAGCAACGTACTTTGTATCCTTCATTGATGACTATTCCAAGAGATGTTGGGTGTACCCAATCAAGAAGAAGTCTGATGTGTTTGAAGTTTTCAAAGTTTACAAAGCGCAGGTTGAACTTGATTCTGGAAAAAAGATCAAGTGTTTGAGGACGGATAATGAAGGTGAATACACTGGTGATGAATTTGATACTTTTTGCAAGCAAAAAGGAATCAAAAGGCAGTTCACTACGGCATACAATCCTCAACAGAATGGAGTGGCAGAGCGGATGAATAGAACCTTGTTAGAAAGAGCAAGAGGAATGTTGGCAACTGGAAGCTTCGGAAAATTATTCTGGGTGGAAGCAGTTAATACCGCATGTTATGTGATGAATTATTCACCTTAAACTGCAGTTGAGTTGAAGACACCGATGGAAATGTAGACGGGAAAGCCGGTAAACTATTCAGACCTTCATATATTTAGAAGTCCTGTGTACGTGATGTATAATACCCAAGAAACTACAAAGTTGGATCAAAAATCCAGAAAATGCTTGTTCTTGGGGTACGCTGACGGAGTAAAGGGGTATCGCTTGTGGGACCCCACTGCCCACAAAGTAGTCGTCAACAGAGATGATGTCTTTATGGAAGACAAAATACAAGAAAATAAAGAAGGTGATAGCACTACAAGTGAAACTACATCAATACAGATAGAAAAAGAATTTCAGTCGAATGGTTCCTTTGAAGCCGTACCACGGCACGAGGTGAATGAGACAGATGAGTCTCAAGCTCTAGCAACCCGTACTCTTAATCGTGAAAGAAGACATCCAGGATGGAAAGCAGGTTATGTTATGGAGAGCAACGTTGCATATTGTCTTCTTACAAAGGAGGGAGAGCCGTCAACTCTTCAAGAAGAACTGAATAATCTAAATGCATCATTCTGGAAGGAAGTTATGCAAGAAGAAATTAAAGCTCTCCATAAGAACAAAACATGGGAACTGGTCCACTACTAAGGTAGAAACTCATGAAAAATGGGTGTATAAGAACAAGAGAACTTTGATGATCAAGTGGAGCGGTATCGTGCAAGATTGGTGGTTAAAGGATATGCTGAGAAAGAAGGAATCTACTTCAATGAAATTTTTTCTCCTGTAGTTCGAATGACAACAATTAGAGTGGTTCTGGCAATGTGTGCTACGTATGATTTACATCCAAGCTTCAGATGTGAAAAACACATTCTTCATGAAATCTTGAAGAAAAATTTACATGCCCAACCAGAAGGTTTAAACAAAAAGTAAAAGATAAATTGTTGTAGGTTAAAACAAAACTCGTACGGCTTAAAGCAGGCGCCACGGTGTTGTACAAGAATTTGATTTCTTTCACTAAGCCTTGAATATAACAAACTACAGTCATGCCCTTGAGCATATTTCAAGAGGTTTAGAAATGATGATTTTAATCATTTTGCTGTTATATGTTGACGACATGTTGGTAGCAGGCCCCAACAAAGATCGCATCAATAGATTGAAGGCTCAACTGGCTAGGGAATTCGAGATGAAAAGCCTTGGACCCGCAAACAAGATTCTAGGGATGCAAATTCACCGAGATAGAGTTAGTAGGAAAATTTGGCGTTCACAGAAAAGTTATGTGAAGAAAATCTTGCAAAGGTTCAATATGCAAGATTGTAAGCCAATATCAACCCTGTTTTCTACTAATGTCAAGTTATCCTCTAAATGGCTCCTAGTAAGTGAAGAAGGATGAAGCTGTCTCGAGTACCTATGCCAACACAGGTGGGAAGTTTAATGTTCGCGATGATTTGTACAAGACCAGACATTGCATATGCAGTGGGAGTAGTGAGTCTGTACATGGGAAAACCTGGTAGAGAGCATTGGGAAGCTGTGAAGAGGATACTTAGATACGTCAAAGGAACCTCAGATGTTTCATTATGTTTTGGGGATTCGGATTTAGTTGTCACAGGATATGTTGATTCTGATTACGTAGGTGATCTTGACGGAAGTAAATCAACCATCGGGTATGTGATTACACTTTTTGGCGGAACAGTAAGCTGGGTTTCAAAACTGCCGTCAGTTGTAGCAATGTCAACAACATAAGCAAAATATGTTGCAGCTGCTCAAGCCAGCAAAGAAGCAATATGGTTGAAGATGTTGTTAGAAGAGCTCGGGTACAAACAAGAGAAAATCACCCTGTTTTGTGACAACCAGAGTGCCTTGTATCTTGCAAGGAATCCAACATTTCATTAAAAGACAAAGCATATACGAGTTCAGTATCATTTCGTTCATGAGAAAGTGGAAGAATGAACCGTGGATATGCAGAAAATTCATACTGATGATAACGTGGCAGATTATCTGACTAAAGCAATCAACTGTGACAAGTTTATGTGGTGCCGATCCTCATGTGACCTAGCAGAAACGTAAGCAACATGGAAGTGCAAGGAAGGATAACGATGTAAAGATTGATTTGGCTTCAATCTAATCTTCAAGTGGGAGATTGTTAAATGATTAGCTTCTAGAAAGATGACATAAGCATGAGAAGTTAATTGGATGGCGGGCCATTGGAATATCAATCAAGTTGGTAAATGATTGATGCAGATGAATTGATGCCTACTTGTAGTTCATTGAAATCATCCCATTCTCAACACAAACACACATATAAGTGTTTAGTGTTTTCTTTATTTCTCCTAGTATTTGAGTCTATTAGAGAGTTTGTAGTATTTCCTAGTTACAATAGATAGTTATTAATCTTTGTAACTAGAGAAGGTGCAACTCATCATAGTAAAATGTATCTTTCCTTGCCCATGGTTTTTACCCTCTTGGGGTTTTCCACGTTAAATCCGTTTGTCATCTTTTATTGCATTTCATATTATAGTTGTGGTTTTGCTTTAGTCCGGTGTCACTTTTCTCAAAACATTTTGGCAACAAGTTAACGTTGTAAGCAAATACAACCATCATGGATCCCTCGAACGTAACAAAGATATGATCACGTAAAAATTGATGAAATTTGAAAACGTGATTGTTACAAGGTGGTGGGCGTTATCTCCGAATGTGAACGTCTTAGTGGTAAAAACGATTCCAAATGGCAAACTCGTTGCTTACAATATTTTGAGACTTGTATATCTATTCTTTTGTTTATTTTAGTGCATGAGATGTCTTAAAGCATACTTCCAATTGGCTTTGTACAAAAAACATTATCCCCAAACGGCCGATGACGATGGTGCGGATCTTGAAGACCCGAACAAGCTATTTTTTGATGATCCACAACCGCGATCTCCCGGCAAACCAAGAAGAACCAAAAGCCAAAAATCGAACTCAACCACAATGGTGGGATCATCATCCTCTCGTGAAGCTTTCAAGAAACTAGTCCAAAAGGAAATGCGACAAGATCGTGAAAAAAATGACATCATCGCAACCTGAAAACTTTTTAAGGAATTGAGGTTTCTTGTTACTAGCACCGAGAGGATGTCGGAAGAAGATGCCAATTTGATCAACTAAATCAAAGCGGAGATTCTAGCAAAATATCGTTCCTAGTTTAGTTTGTTTTAGTTTTTATGTGTTCGTTGTACTTTTTCTACTTTCGTTGTATTCACGTTTACCAACTGTTCTATAACCTAGATTATACTAAAGAGCACATTTTTTACTGTTTTGTGTTATATATGAATTATATGGTAAAAACTAACGTGACACGAGTTTAAGGGGTGTTTGGCTAAGCTTATATGATGGGCTTATGAGCTTATTAGCTTATATGTGTTAAATAAGCCGAAACTAAGTGTTTGGCTAAGCTTATATAACTGGGCTTATGAGCTTATATAAGGGGTTTTGGTAAGCCCAAACTTTGTGGCTTATATAAGGAGAGGTGGGCTTATATAAGAATATTATATAAAAATACTTTTATACCCTCATTTAATAATTACTTATTTTATTTTTATGTATTTTTTTTTGTTATTTTACCTTATTAATTATATAAGTTAAACCAAACACTTAGCAATGACTCATGAGCTCATGATATATAAGCCATAAGCCGCTTATATAACATAAGCATAAGCCCAATTTATAAGCTTAACCAAACACCCCCTAACATACATTTCTAAAAAACACAAAAGTTTCACATTTATTTTGAAGCGTTATTATTTTAAAAGAAAATTTCTTCTAACGTAAAGGAAAACTAAACTGTGGTGAATGTATATATTTAGGGAGGTGATTTGCACACATTTTTATATGATTTGAACACTAAAATGTACATATAATTAAAACATATTATAAATAATATATAACTCAACAATGCATAAAAAAAGTGTCCTAATGAAAAATTAGAACGTGCAAATCTTTTCGTATAATTTTAACAAGGCATTAAATATCATCAAATCAATTTTTAACACTACCTTTTATATATTTTTCACCTTGGCTCATAAAAATGTCCATTTCCTATATTTTTAACAAGGTATTAAATATCATCAAATCAATTTTTAACACTACCTTTTATATATTTTTACCTTGGCTCATAAAAATGTCCAACATTACACTCTGTATATATAAACATTTAGAGTTAAATATATATATATATATATATATATATATATATATATTTCTTACTTTATATTATTATTTTATTTCTTTTTAATTTTTAATTTTTATACGCTTTTTTATGTTCTCATACGTTTTATACCGTTTTTTACGTTCCAACATTTTTTATACGTTTTGTTGGTAGAAATATTAGATTACGATATTGAATCTATACATTCTCTTCATGTTTTGGTAATGACAAACATGTAACTTATAACACATAACGTAAAGTGCTTAAGTTACTCGTAATCACAAATCGTCAATTCATACGTCAACATCTTTCGACATTTCATGTTTTCTTCAACAACAAATTTAAATCCGCACCCGACGTAAATCACTAAAGGTATGAACAAACAAACTTTAATTTGTTGAATGATCAAAGAATTTTTTATTTTTCCAAACCTTATATTTTTTTATAAAATGAGACAAACATTTTTAAAAAACATATACAAAACATTTTTGTATTTATAAGAAATGTTTTATTCAAAATAAATATTTTGAATTCAAATTTTCTACCCAAAAACGGCTAAAAAGTTCCAGAAAAACCTTCCCCACAAAAGGACAAAAAAGGGAGCGTCTGAAAAATAAGCGGCCCCTTAATTAATTAAGGGGACCGGCTATAATTAAGGGGACCGCCCTTGTATAATTAAGTGGACCGGCTATAATTCGAGGAGTGGAGTAGGGCGAAGAGGTGCTTCGTGACCGAACCACTATCAATCATCGTGTCCGGTTTGCATTTCCTTTCACTTATCTCTTTACATTTATACTCACATTTATTGCTTTACATTTATACTTGCATTTGTGTGTTGGTTTGTATTGTTGTGATTTGATGTATTACTATGTGAACACTCATCATATTATGTCACGCTTGATCGGCAATTTGATATGAAACATTTTAAGATTTTAAAAGGAAATGTATTCACTCCCTTCTACGATTTTCACAATTGGTATCAGAGCCACGTCGCTCTAATTTTCAAAACAAATGGTTTTAAAAATTAAGTACGATCTATGTATCAAATTACTCATTAAGTATGATTAACTATGAAAAGTGTTTTGTTGATTAACTTGTATTAGTTTTGATGTTATATATACTAATTATACTAGCTCGAAATAAAAATGATGCTTAAAATAAGTGTTATATGCTCGGTATCAAATTCAGAAAGTTATACACCTTTCCGCAAAGTCAAAAAATAATTTTTTACAAAAATCGTAATTCTGAGTATCAGGTAGGCGGACCCCTTAAATATTTGGGCGGCCCCCTTAATTCCTGGGCGACCCCCTTAATTTTAAGGGGACCACCTGTCTGATTCGACAGTTTTTCAAAAACTTTGAAAATCATATAAAATCAACCATAAGTCCGTAGAAGTCATGTCACCCGTCATTTCGAAGAGAATTGAGTCTACTTTCATATAAAAATACTTCCAAATATTTATTTCAAACTTAATTTAGTCAGAAAGGCAAAATACTACTTATTGTCCAAAACGTTGAGTCTCGTTTTAACGTAAAACTTGTATTTTATCTTTTCCTTTCGAGTCGGATATTTCTAGTCGGTATATCTTTGAAAAATGGTGTAATTAACTTTTCAAAAATATTAAACTTGATTTTTGAAATGGGGAGGAAACTAATTTGTCTTCAAACAAAACCGAGCTAAGTATATATTGTTGTATCTAATACACAAAACTACGACAAGTACTTTGTTAGCCCTAAAATATGGTGACTTATCTGGAATTACATTTATCACTTATAGTCCTGTCGGGTTAGTTTAGCTAGTAAAGCTCGGGTCTATAAATACCCCTCAACTTTTCATGAGAGGTGAAGTCATGTAATTTGTCGTGTGTGTGTGTGTGTGTGTTTCTCCTATTTTCTCTCAACTATAGTTCATTATTTCATTTACAAAAGAAACACTTTCTCTCTCTAGACTATTCTCTCTCTAGTGTTTCTCTCTCTAGAAACAATCCAGATCCAAGAATCGACCCCGTGTTATGATATATGATATACCACAATTGGCATCAGAGCTAACCAGGTGGTGTTTTGTATCATGTGTTTTGCTGTCTCGTGTTCACTGTTCAGATCAGATCTGCTGGTCTGAGAAAAATCCAGGAAAGTGTATTGGTTGTTGATACATACTTATGTCCACATAACTGTTTTTATCTGGTTTATTTCTTGCTTATAACAGATTATGTAAGCTTATTTTCATGGGCTTATATTATAAAATAAAAAATAAAACCACAAAACAGTTGTGTATGTTATAGGCTACTGGTTTCATTAATGGTTTACAACTGCTGTGTTCATGCTTAAAAGACAAAAAAAAAAATAAGATTAGTTTTTATGGGTTTCTTCATGGCGGTTTGGACAAAAGGACAATACCAGATCCGGTTTATTAAGGAAAAGTACGAAAGTGACAGTTGATGGCGGTTTGACCAAGTCAACGGCGGGTTGCCAGGCGACGGGTTACCCACGGCGGGTTGGTTAGTACAGGTTTATGAAGACTAATTTTTCATGGTCAATAGAAACAAACCGCCGCCAAAATTTTTAGTCAATGGCGAGTTGGTGCCATGGCGGTTTGGTTTAGAGGTGGCGGTTTGCTCACTTCTGGGTCACGGCGGTTTGCCAAAAGTGACAGCGGGTTGGTCAAAGGTTGGTGGCGGGTTGGCATATACACCATGGCGAGTTGGTCACCATGGCGAGTTGGTCAAAGGTGGCGGTTTGGT
>BQNB010071333.1:0-32804 GCA_026074375.1 Tanacetum coccineum | reverse complement strand
GTGCCATTTATGGCTTCATACACATGTTTGATCATCTTCTTTTGTTCTAATTCACAAGATAATAAACCTACTGATAATATAGTGTTTTTACACTCTTTAAATAATGGTAATATTCTTATAAAAGTTTTATAAGTGGTTTGATGATTCGAATGATAAAACTAGTGATGATATGGGGCGTAAAACCATGATTTGGAGCTAGATCGGGTGTAAATTTGTACATGCAATGGCTTAAAAATATCTTAAGGCACCTACTGATTTTTCCTTATAAAAAGGATGTTTACATATTTATAAAATGAGTTCAAGAGTTGTTTTGGTCGTTTTTGCATGTTGGGTTATTGGTTTGACTTGATTAAGTCAAAACTATTTTTTAAACAGCCCCTATTTTATTTTTGGGTCATATTGATTGGAGCACAAGTTGATGATAAATAAATATTTTGACATGATTCAAGAGCCTAACATCAAGTACTTTGAGTCTAGTTTCTATAAATATAAGCCTTTTAAAAATATGAGTTGGTTTGGTTAGTCAAAGTTGCAAAATGGTGAAAGGTGTCAAAACTGCCCCAAAATCACTTTTAAACCCTTGTACTAAAATGATCATAAATCATAAACCGCGATGAGTCTATCAATGAAAATGATACGGGAGATACTTGTATGGGTTATATAAATTCTCCCATTGGCCTAACTCATATAACCTTTATTTAGACCCTCTGATCACTAAAACACTTTGGTATGTCCAGATTTGGCCCTTTTTGGAGTCGGGTATAAATGGTCGAGTATAAGTCCTTAATAAATCTTGGGAAAATTCATGGACACACCTAAAACATGGAATTTTTACCTGGAGAAGTAGCTTAACTAGAATTTTTGGTTAACTTGGCCAAATGAATACCTAAAGTGCCAGGAAATTTGGGCCAAATTGTTGTAATTGCATTTTGTGAGAAAAGTGACTTTGGAAATAATGTGAACACAAGGCATAACAAATGAACCTTAATATTATCTGAGCATATCATATATGATCTAATTAGGTATATTTACTTACCTTAGGTTGCGAGTAGAAGGTTGCGTATTCGTTTGGGTTGCCTACTTAGTGAGGTTTGCAAAGAAGTCCTATTATCGTTCTAACTTTTAAGGTGGGTTTCTCACATCCCCCTGTTTTCATTGTTTTAAATGTTTTGGGGTGGAAAGCATGATGTGTCGTTTTTATACTCTTACTTTGAAGTAATTGATCTTTTGAGCACATTTGAACTTGAACTTGTTTTGAACGTATGGAACTTGATTTGAACTTGTTGAACTTTGGAAACGTGTTGAACTTGAACTTAGCATGTATGTTGTTGTATGCTTGGAACCCGACACTACTTTTAACTCATTATCCCCTTCATCGGGATTGAGACGTTAGTACTTATGGGTAGCGCTATTAGGAGATTAGCCCCTCCTCACTCCCCGCACAAGGGTGCATAGTACTAAGTGTTTGTGCCACACTATACAACTGAAACTTGATTGGATGTTTGGAACGGTTAGGCTGAATACGTTTAAGTAGTGCCTCGCATGAACACTATAGCATACATACATGTTGAATTGATTTTGTACTATGTTACTTAATGTAATGGGAACTGTTTTGATAACTTGATTTGTTTTGGACTCTCAACTTGTTTGGAAATTGATTTCGATGTGGACAACTATTTTTGATAACTTGCCATTGAGTTGGCAAACTTTTATCGGACATCTACTCTTATATAAAACTATATTTGGTGTATACAATCTTGAGAACTCACCAACTATTTCGATAGTTGACCGTTTTTATCATGCTTTTCAGGTGACATTCCTAAGGTGGAAATTTAGTGTATTTGCTCTTGGACTTGTTCAAGATGTCTACTTTCTTCCAAGTTATTGTCTTTTGGGTGATCCATGTTCAGAAGAAAAATAACTTTTGTTGACTTTTGTACTCTTTAAACTTGTATTTGGTATCGTTGTAATTCGGATAATTTTCTTTTATCTAAATCATGCATGGTGTTATATCTATCATCTTGTGTGATGTTTATTAATATGTTACACCTCGCGTGTCTGCCTTGGTGGGGTGTGACATATTGGTATCAAAGCCTAAGGTTATAAAGAACGCTGGTTTTAATTTCAAAAATAAAAATCCAAACTATAACCAAAATGATTTTCTTTTTCTAAAAACACCGAACATGAAACGAGTCGACTAGTCCGAGTGGTTGCATCATTAGACCTAAATTAGACATAACTTGATCAACTATGTCTAATTCAGGGAGTATCATGCAACACTGGGTATAGTCATTATTTTAAACAAGTTTAAAAACCGACTTTCCACTCTATTCACTGAAAAGCATACTAGGAATCATGTGCACTGTTCAATGCATGCCTGCTTTTAGATGTCCACTATTTGATTTTAGTACATCATGCTTATGTTGATTAATCCATTTATGTTCTGAGTTTACTTTTACACCGGTTACTGTCATTATAGTGTCACACTGTCCCTAAGCACCTTGTGTTTAAGGACACCGTTACAGTCATAATATGTCCTATGGATCATCTTCGCGCGCTAATGATTTCGCGAGTGAGTCGCGACATACACCTAAATACTTTTCGTACATTTACCCTGCATAAGACCTTGAGGAGGACTCGTTGACAGATTCAGAGTAAGAACTCAAAGCGAGCAGCAGGTGAACTACGTATGCACGACATTTAAAGACGTTCGTTTTTTCGCTATTAGAGCTACATCGACCTATATTTTGGTCACGTCTTCATTTTATTTCGCCATGCTATTAAGCCAATCGTTTTGGATTCTAATGTAAGAATTCTCTTGCTGTTCGCAAACACCGTGTTCAGTGATTCAAGATTTTGTTTCTAAGCGACCCCAAAGTTGAGTTAATTTTCCAAAACATTAGACCTTTTACCAACTTCTACCTTGATTTCATGACAGTTCTTGTTTAATGAGTTGTGAAATTATGCTTCAAGTTGCTACATAGCTTAAGACCTTTGAAGAATTCACTCGAGGACGGGTGAGGCTTGGATGTTTGGATGTGGATACTCAAACGACGTGGATGCAACGCAACTATAGAAAGACTAGGGTTGAAAGCATAAATGTGCGACATTTTGTTCTTACCCTACCGTGCGGATTGCAAACGACTATTTTTCATCCACTATGTGGGTTGACATCGTTTCTATCATAGAAACCTGTTACTTAAACGTTTCGTTCTTGAAGATGTTCAATGAGACGGATTACGTCATTAGTTGCCCTAGGAGCAACTCGCCTACGAGTGTTATCACCCTAGTTGTTTGGTTATATGACCATTGCATGGAAGACCCCTTTTGAGTAAAAGGATTGATACGAGAACGAGCACTTTATATTTGATATTGGTTAATTGTGTAACCATGATAGCAATTTCTGTCCTGGCGTTGTGTTTCGGAGATGGTACTTATTTGGACGAGTCGAGGTCCTTTGGTAACAAAACATGTATAAGTGAGATACCTTTTGAACACTTCTTTTTAAAACGTGATGCACTAGCATTTTTCAAGGTTACATCGTTTTGGCGTCAAAACTTATGTATTATAAGGTCCATGTAAACATCAAATTTTGTTAAATATATTTATTCAACCCGCGCTCGGAAAAATGTTTTTAATTATCAAAAAAATAAATTCTTTTGTATCGGTATCATCGTGTTCGATTACTTTGACTTCAAATTTTTGGAAAAACTTTATTATGACTTCAAGTTTTAGAAATCCTTATTATGACTTTAAAAAAATAATAATAAAAAAATTTACAAATAAAATAAATAAATAAATAAATAAAATTTCTTTATTATGCGTTACTTGAAATATATATATATATATATATATATATATATATATATATATATATATATATATATATATATATATATATATATATATATATATATATATAGTCAAAACCTTTTTATCACGATTTACGTTGAAAACCCAACTTTGTTGGAGGTTACTACGAAATACAAACTTTTGAAGACGTATCTTTTTGGATAACAATCATTATGGGAGAATTAAAACTACATATGTGAGAACGTTTTCGTCACATCTCTGTTTGAATGAATGTTATTTTGTTACATATAAAGCTGCATCATATATATGTACGCTACTCGAATTATACTTTGGTCAAGGTAATTACTCAAATAAATGTGTGGACAAAATTTGTTTAAAACCATACCTCCGAGAAGAAACACGCGCAACTCAAGAACGAATCATGGAAACCAATCAAGGTACATTCGTACCAAGCGAACCTATAGCATATACGAGTTTTGTTCACTAGAAATTTGAGCCGTTAATCGATTTGACTCATGAGAAGTTAAGAAAAGTATACTCAACTAAAATGCTAACGACCCTAAGTTGAAGCAAGAGAGATAAGGAAAAACTAAGTATGCAACACGCAAGGTTGCAGTTACAAGAAATTCAAGTCTTGTGGTTCTAAGGAATTCTTTGGAGCTGAAAGAGCAGTTGGCCTACTATCATAGTTGAAAGAAATAGAGTATGTGCTCTACATTAGTAAGTGTTCCGCAGAAAGCCAAGTCTAATTCGCGACTTGTATACTGCAAATTCGCGCCTTAACTTAGTGGAACATACTAGTTTAGACAAGAGGTCGGGTAATTGCTATAGCCCAACCCTAGGAAGACTTAAAGAAGTTGTTGATGGAATAATACTGTCTAGGTTATGCAATCAGGAAATTGAAGGAAGAGTTCTGGAACCATGTTATGATGGGAGCTAATGTTGACAAATACATAACCCGATTCCATGAGCCAGCTAGACTGGTGCCGCGCATGGTCACTATAGAAAGCAAGCGTATTAATCGCTACATTCGGGGTCTAGCTTCTGCAATTAGAAGAACAATGGAAACCATCTCGTGTTAGAAGTTTTTCCATTGCTGCTAGGAAGCCTAGCAAGATCCAAACGTCATGACGAGTACTTTCCTTTCATCGATAATTTTCTACCGTAATATTCGATTTTGATGCATGTTTAAGTTTTATTTCTACCGACTTCTTGCCATTGATTAACACGAAACCTAGTGTCGTCAGCCCCGGTTATGAGATTGAAATAGCTAGCGGCGTTATAGTAGAAGCACATAAGATTATTCGAGGTTGTAGACTTGAGCTAGATGGTCATACATTTATCATCGATTTAATTTCCTTTGGATATGGTAGTTTCGACGTGGTCGTAGGAATGGATTGGTTGCCAAAGCTGAGAGCTAAAATAGTTTGCCATGAGAAAATTGTTCAAATTCCGCTATCTAACGGGGATATTTTAGAAGTTCATGGAGAACATCCGAAAGAAACGTTGAAAACCATGAAAGCGAACGAGTCGAAACTCGAAGACATCCCTGTTGCATGTGAATTCCCTGGTGTTTCCAGAAGATTTATCGGGTTTAACATCGTCTCGTGAAGTATAGTTTCACATAGATCTCATTCCTGGAGCTATGCCTGTTGCAAAATCACCTTATCGTTTGGCACCTACGAAAATGCAAGAACTATCCAACCAACTTAAAGAACTGCAAGAAAAAGGTTTCATACGACCTAGTTCTTCTCCTTGGGGAGCCCTAGTCTTGTTTCTTAAAAAGAAGGATGGTTCATTCCGTATGTGTATAGAGTATCGAGAGCTGAACAAGCTAACTATCAAGAACCGCTACCCTTTTCCTAGGATCGATGGCCTCTTCAATCAACTGCAAGGGTCACTGTATTTTTAAAAATAGACCTTCGACCTGGCTATCATCAGTTGGGAGTACGCGAAGAAGATATTCCCAAAACTGCATTCAAGACGAGGTGCGGACATTTTGAGTTCATGGTTATGCCTTTCGGTTTGACTAATGCTCATGTAGTATTCATGGACTTTATGAACCGCATATGTAAGCCGTATTTTGACAAGTTTGTCATCGTCTTCACTGACGACATCCTGATGTGTTCGAAGACAATATAGGAGCATGAAGTTCATCTGAAGTTGATATTAGAGTTGCTTGAAAAAGAGAAACTATTCGGAAAATTCTTGAAATGTGAATTTTGGCCACGAGAAGTTCATTTTCTCGAACATGTAGTGAACAATGAAGGTATTCTTGTGAATCCCAACAAAATCAAAACAGTAAAGAACTGGATTCCCCAAAGACCCCAACCGAGATCCGTTCATTCTTAGGATTGGCGGGAAATTATAGGCGATTTATCGCAAACTTATCAAAGATTGCAAAGCCTCTCACCCTATTGACTCAAAAAGATAAGAAGTTTGAGTGGGGAGATGAGCAGGAGAACGCCTTTTAGATAATGAAGGACATGTTGTGTGGTGCCCGATTCTGGCACTTCCCAAAGGCGCAGATGATTTTGTAGTTTATTGTGACGTATCGAAACAAGGTTTTGGTTGTGTATTAATGCAGCGAAACAAAGTGATTGCATACGCATCCAGACAACTCAAAATCTATGAGAAGAACTACACCACTCATGATTTAGAGTTGGGCACTGTAGTATTTACTCTCAAAACCTGGAGACATTACTTGTACAGAACAAAGAGTGTTATCTACACTGATCATAAAAGCCTTCAACATATTTTTGATCAAAAAGAATTAAATATGCATCAAAGATGACAGATAGAACTTTTAGCGATTATGACTGCTAGATTCGCTACCACCCAGGTAAAGCGAACGTAGTAGCTGATGCATTGAGCAGGAAGGAACGGTTGAAACTGAGACGAGCTCGAGCTATGAGCATGACAATTCACTCTAGCATTAAGGCTAAGATACTGGAAGCTCAGAGCGAAGCTTTCAAAATCGTCAACGCTCCAGCAAAAATGTTGAAAGGATTAGACAAACAACTCGAGAGAAAAGAAGATGGTGGATTATATCTTGCTGAACGAATTTGGGTACCAGCCTATGGCAATTTGAGAACTTTGATAATGAATGAAGCCCATACTACAAGGTATTCCGTACATTCTAGAGCAGACAAGATGTACTATGATCTTCGAGGCTTATACTGGTGGCCCAGAATGAAGAAAGACATTGCTACGTATGTTAGCAAGTGCTTGACTTGCTCTAAAGTCAAAGCAGAACACCAGAAACTCTCGAGATTACTTCAACAGCCAGAAATTCCTGAATGGAAATGGGAGAATATCACAATGGACTTCATAAGCAAGTTACCGAGAACCAGTAGCGGACACGACTCGATTTGGGTCATTGTCGATCGACTGACTAAATCGGCACATTTCTTAGTTATCCGTAAAGACTACAAGATAGAGAGACTGGCAAGACTATACATCAACAAGATCGCAGCAAGACATGGTGTACCTGTGTGAATCATATATGATCATGACAGTTATTTCACATCACGATTTTGGCAATCGCTACAGAAAGCTTTAGGAACGTAACTGGATTTAAGTAGTGCTTACCATCCCCAGACCGATGGTTAGAGTGAGCATACCATTCAAACTTTAGAAGATATGCTTAGAGCTTGCGCAATTGATTTTGGCGGTAACTGGGATACTCATCTACCATTAGTAGAATTCTCACACAACAATAGTTACCACACGAGCGTAAAGTGTGCCCCATTTGAAGCCTAGTATGGAAGGAAATATTGAACGCCCATAGCTCGGGCAGAAGTAGGAGAAAGCAAGCTTATTGGACCGGAGATTGCCCACGAGACTACAGATAAGATTGTGCAAATCAAGGAAAGACTTAAGGCTGCACGATATCACCAGAAGAGCTATGCTGATAATCAAAGAAAGCCGTTAGGGTTTAATGTTTGCAATAAGTATTACTCAAGGTATCACCTTGGAAAGGCATAGTACGTTTTGGCAAGAGAAGCAAGCTTTCCCCAAGATACGTAGGACTGTTCGAGATTGTCGAATGAGTCGGTTCTGTAGCTTATCGATTGCGTATACCGCAAGAACTTATAGGCATTTACGACACGTTTCATGTGTCAAACCTAAAGGAATGCTTGACATATGTAATTTTGCATGTACCACTGGAAGAAATCAAGATTGACAACGGTCTACATTTTGTTGAGGAACCGATTGAAATCATGGACTGTGAGGTCAAGAAACTAAAGCAAAGTCGGATTCCCATCGTGAAAGTTTGTTGGAACTCCTAACGAGGACCAGAATTTACTTGGGAATAAGAAGACGAGATGAAGCGCAAATATCTGCAACTATTCGTGAGCGCAACAGCTTAGGATGAGCAACTAAAATTTCGGGACAAAATTCCCTTTAAATGGGGAAAACTGTGACATTCGTCAATTTTGAGGTCAGTAACCGAAAGCAAACATTCGATGAATGACACTTTTGATTATTTTTGGAGTCACTTTTATGTGGTCATACTATTTTTAGCATTTAACGCTTGTTTTTCTAGGAACCCTAGTTATACGAATGCACCTTTGACCTAACGATCCTAGTTAACGGTCCTAACGACCAACGATATGCTCAAATAACATTATAACAATGTCAAAACACATGGAAAAACATAATTCATTAACTTTTGTGCACTTAGGTCAATTCCCTTTTCATAACTTGCAAGTTTCCCGGTAATCCCGATATTTCGTAAATTTTTACGTTTTTGCACTTACGCTTCTTATAGAGGACTTAAAGCACTCCAATATAACCTAAGGGTATAAATTCACTCTTAACCAATGTTACTTAACACATTTTACATTTAACTTACATTATTCTACACAATATACAATATAACTTATTACTTAAACCTTTATACATACACATTTTACATTATACTTAAAAATACTTTACATAAACATTATATACACAAAATAATTAACAAAAATCAAAATTTCCCTCCCCTTGGAGCCCTCAAAACCGTCACCCCTTGTCCCCATATCTTCCCCACCTCTTTTCTAGCCAATCAAACATATGCTTACTTACACACTCATTTACTTCCTTACACAATGTCTCCCACTCTTTCACTCTTACACATCTTCTCTCATACTTCACACACATTCTCTCTCACTTATTTCTCTCTCTATATCTGATTTTCCTCCTCCCCTCTTGAGAAAATTCGGCCACCACAAGACCACCATCAACCACCACTTAAAACTCTTGTTTAACACAAAGATCTATTCTAAAAATGGCTTGTTTCATCATCCCTAACAAGTTTTTGGTTCGTTTTTCACTCAAAGCATCATCTAGAAAAGTTAAATCATCTCAGACTTATCTTCATATTGTCATTCACTTGGTGTTCTCATAGGTAAGAGGAGAGTACAAGACGGCTTGTGCCTATCTTGTACCCGAAAAGTGCCATTTATGGCTTCATACACATGTTTGATCATCTTCTTTTGTTCTAATTCACAAGATAATAAACCTACTGATAATATAGTGTTTTTACACTCTTTAAATAATGGTAATATTCTTATAAAAGTTTTATAAGTGGTTTGATGATTCGAATGATAAAACTAGTGATGATATGGGGCGTAAAACCATGATTTGGAGCTAGATCCGGTGTAAATTTGTACATGCAATGGCTTAAAAATATCTTAAGGTACCTACTGATTTTTCCTTATAAAAAGGATGTTTACATATTTATAAAATGAGTTCAAGAGTTGTTTTGGTCATTTTTGCATGTTGGGTTATTGGTTTGACTTGATTAAGTCAAAACTATTTTTCAAACAACCCCTATTTTATTTTTGGGTCATATTGATTGGAGCATAAGTTGATGATAAATAAACATTTTGACATGATTCAAGATCCTAACATCAAGTACTTTGAGTCTAGTTTCCATAAATATAATCCTTTTCAAAATATGAGTTGGTTTGGTTAGTCAAAGTTGCAAAATGGTGAAAGGTGTCAAAACTGCCCCCAAAATCACTTTTAAACCCTTGTTCTAAAATGATCATAAATCATAAATCGCGATGAGTATATCAATGAAAATGATATGGGAGATACTTGTATGGGTTATATAAATTCTCCCATTGGCCTAACTTATATAACCTTGATTTAGACCCTCCGATCACTAAAACACTTTGGTATGTCCAGATTTGTCCCTTTTTGGAGTCGGGTATAAATGGTCGAGTATAAGTCCTTAATAAATCTTGGGAAAATTCATGGACACACCTAAAACATGGAATTTTTACCTGGAGAAGTAGCTTAACCAGAAATTTTGGTTAACTTGGCCAAATGAGTACTTAAAGTGCCAGGAAATTTGGGCCAAATTGTTGTAATTGCATTTTGTGATAAAAGTGACTTTGGAAATAATGTGAACACAAGGCATAACAAATGAACCTTAATATTGTCTGAGCATATTGTATATGATCTAATTAGGTATATTTACTTACCTTAGGTTGCGAGTAGAAGGTTGCGTATTCGTTTGGGTTGCCTACTTAGTGAGGTTTGCGAAAAAGTCCTATTATCGTTCTAACTTTTAAGGTGAGTTTCTCACATCCCCCTATTTTCATTGTTTTAAATGTTTTGGGGTGGAAAGCATGATGTGTCGTTTTTATACTCTTACTTTGAAGTAATTGATCTTTTGAGCACATTTGAACTTGAACTTGTTTTGAACGTATGGAACTTGATTTGAACTTGTTGAACTTTGGAAACGTGTTGAACTTGAACTTGGCATGTATGTTGTTGTATGCTTGGAACCCGACACTATTTTTAACTCATTATCCCCTTCATCGGGATTGAGACGTTAGTACTTATGGATAGCACTATTAGGAGATTAGCCCCTCCTCACTCCCCGCACAAGGGTGCATAGTACTAAGTGTTTGTTCCACACTATACAATTGAAACTTGATTGGATGTTTAGAACGGTTAGGCTGAATATGTTTAAGTAGTGGCCCGCGCCATGAACACATAGATACATACTGCTTGAAGGATTTGTACTATGTTACTTAATGTAACAGGAACTGTTTTGATAACTTGATTTGTTTTGGACTCTCAACTTGTTTGGAAATTGATTTTGATGTGGACAAACTATTTGTCGATACTTGCTTTGAGGTGAGCAAACTTTTATGGGACATTCACTCTATATAATATCTAGTATTTGGTGTATTACAATTTGAGAAAATCACCAACTATTTCGATAGTTGACCGTTTTTTCTCATGCTTTTCAAGGTGTACCTTTCCTAAGGTGGAAATTTAGTGTATTTGCTCTTGGACTTGTTTAAGATGTCTACTTTCTTCCAAGTTATTGTCTTTTGGGTGATCCATGTTCAGAAGAAAAATAACTTTTGTTGACTTTTGTACTCTTTAAACTTGTATTTGGTATCGTTGTAATTCGGATAATTTTCTTTTATCTAAATCATGCATGGTGTTATATCTATCATCTTGTGTGATGTTTATTACTATGTTACACCTCGCGTTTCCGCCTTGGTGGGGTGTGACACTAAGTAGCGATTAGACCACTCAATGCCCGAACTATCATGAACTGTTAATTTCTCGACTAGAGGACCGGTTGAGGGAGCGCGAATGTTATAAATAGATCTATTGGGACTAATTATCCCTATCTGGGTGAGTAGCGCTCACTGTGCCGGTTTGCCGGACAACAGATATATACCATGTCGAATCTTATTTGGTGTCTTGGTCAGACACCGGTAGGGAAGAATACATTTGGCATATTATATGCTACATAAATTAGCTTCGGTGTCATGAGCTTAGCGCAACAGTAGATACATTTTGTGTGATACTGTATCTGTTATAGTAGTCACATACATTTTGGAAATCTTGTGGTCCACACTACTTTGTTGAACAATACTGATTACTAAACATTTTTCATTATACTATGGTGAAGCAGTAGACACTATACTTTTTTGGTTTTACATTTACACTTACATTTTTGACGACTATTATAGAAATTGAATTGGTCATGCATACTTTATAAATCTTTGGATTTCAATATTTACATTTATTCTTGCAAAACTCTATGAACTCACCAACTTTATGTTGACACTTTTAAGCATGTTTTTCTCAGGTGAATTAGATGCTTAGCCTACTTGATATGCATTGGAGTCTACTACATTCAAATGATCAAATTTCGTTGTATTGTTTTCAAGCTTTTCATTGTGATGCAATTATGGGACAAATGTTATATCAATTTCAAGAAAATCAATGAGATTTCTTTTCAAACGACACATTTAGAGGTCGTTCTCTTGTATCTTGTGCTGTTGTATTATGAAGTAACGCCCCAGACATATTTCCGCTACGACACATTTTTGGGGGTGTTACACAGGTCCTATGATTAAATCCTTTTTTATTCACATTTAACCCAGTAAAATATCTCTCAAACAACGGGTGTTCAAGCTCCTTTTATTTATATAAACCAAGAGTTAATGCAAATTCCAACAAAGTAAAGTTATGGTCCTTACCACATAAACGGAACCAAATACACTTCTTCTCTATCATTTCATTTTTCTTTATGGGCTCGAAATGAAAAGTCAAAAAGAACTCAAGACACCATTCTTTATACATCTCCTTTATTTCTAAAGCCCTCTTAATAGCACGACACATGAATAATCCATTGTCTTCAATCTCAAATTTAATCGTTATCAACTCCTCTAACTCTTCCTTTATTCGATAGTTTTCTAACAATTCTCAATCAACATACTTAGGTAAACCAATCCCCTTTGGTTGTAATCTAGCCAACCTTTGATTATATGCATCTCTTGCATCCTCGTCCAAACCATTCCACTTCAAATGACCCCTTTTAACCGCGCCTACTTGAATTGGTTTCCTTTTCTTTGATGTACTATGCTTAGCAAACTCGACCATAATCGAATTCGGTTGATTTGCAACCGGAGTTGACTTAGATTTTTGTAAAAATGAACTTCATTTATAAGTAAATAAACAAAGTAAGTATTTACCTAGAATTCGGGATAAAAAAATAAAACACGAAAAATCGGGCAAAACACCTAGCAACCGGCGGCACCACCAGGCAAAAGCCGGCGGCACTGGTTCGCTGTGTGGTGGTCTAACCGGCGGAATCACCACTTAGCGGGCGCCATCACCACTTAGCCGGCGGCTTTGTGGTCTGATGAAAGTCGCCAAAAATTTTTGCTGAATTTGTTTTTCTTTTTCTTTCGCAACTTATCTAGGCCTAATCCTAATTTCTAAGGCCTCGATTATTACCTCCAATCCTAACTCAACTAGCTCCAACTAGCAAAATCAATTGCACACTTTTCGCCAAAATGCTTAGATTTCTAAGAAATTCAAGAACAAGCATTCGGGGATGTTAATTAACAAGAAAATGGTACCCTTATGCTAGATATCACCTAAAAATCACTAGAAAAATACCAAACAAGATCAACTCATCACCATTTTCGTTTGGCTTATTTTACCATTCCTCCAAAATTCACAAATTCATAACTTGCTCAAAACTTAATGAAATCGCTTTCTGATTCTTGCTATACACTCTCCTAAGTGAATCATAACAACCCTTAAAAGATTTCCAAACAATTCGTTCTAAATCAAAAATACCCAAATTTGACCTAGAATTGCAAATTTTGAATTGAATATAAATTAAGAAGATTATGGTTGTTACTTACTTTTGCTCGACCCATTGAAGACCTCTAATGATGATATCAATCAATTGAAAATCCTCTTCATGCTAATTTGATTAGATTGAGATGGTGTGTGTGTGTTTTTGTTTTTTGATTTTTTGGAATTATGGGATGAACACCCCCTTAGCCGCAGGCACTTCACATTTTTTTCACCAAACCATTTTTTCAAAGCTTCACCCGACCTACTCACGAATCCATAAGTCAGTTTATTAATTGTTGGTTAATAAACGTTCATTATTTTCTAGAAATCACTAACATCCAAACAATCTCAGCTCAATCCAATTATTTATTAAATAATCCAAATATTAGAAGAAAAACTTCTAATAGCCAAAGTACTTCAAACGAAAGCAAACAAACAACCAAAATAGTTTCATTCGCCATTGCCGAAGACAAGACATAAAAGTATATCCTAAGTGCGAAAATTAAAAGTCATGCATAAGCAACATGAGCGGGAGCTTCCACTTAAGCTCCTTTATTCCTTTCAAGGTTTTTTCTAGTCAAAGAAGTGCTCAAACTTAAAGATGTCATCCGAGTTAAACTTGTCCGACAACTTCCTCTTAGTTTCCTTAGTCTTAAACCCTCTAGTAAATTACGTCCATTTAGGCTTGTTATTTCAAACTTGGCATGCCAAACCTCATCACCTTCTATCTTACGGTATGTGTTATAACCCTCCGAAGTCCATTCAATGTTTTTGAGTTGTATGGGCAAAGAATCCAAAAAATCAACCAACATTTTATAAACTATTATGTTCTTGAATGGGCTGAAGTAAGCTTCCATAGCCAAAGCACGCTTCATTTCATATTCTATGTCAAAGATGCGATGGTAAAGTTGGGCCATATATTGGATAGCCTTTTTCATCATGCCCTACTTCAAATACATCTAACCAATCGTCATCATCTTCGGGATGCTCTTCCACTACAACTTTGTTCCTTTTCTTAACATGGTAAACATGGTTGATAACTCCATCATCAATTGTCATTATACCTTTTCCATTATCTATGATTGCCCTACATGTTCATAAAATTGGTCGCCCCACTAGCAAAGGAATTTCCCGGTCCACCGGAATGTGCAACACTAGAAAATCACATAGATAGGCATGGAAACCGATTTGTAGTCTTACGTTCCTAACCGTCCCATAAGCTCTTGCTATTGTGTTGTCCGCCATTAACAACTTATCATTAGATGGACATGCTTTTCCTAGTCCCAATACCTTGTAAAGTTTGTAAGGCGTAACATTAACACTTGCCCCGGTATCCGCCTAGGCATTGATTGGTGTGGTGCTATTAACTTTTAGAGGCACAATGTAATTTTCGGGATCATCCATATTCTTAGGTAAACCTTCTTCTATGATTTTGGCTACCTCTTCTTCCTCAATCTCCTTTTTCATCTCCAATCTTTTCTTATTCATAGAAACTTCATCCAACAATTTCCTCTAGTAGGTATAGTTTTCCAACACATGGAAGATAGGTTTCTCCTCAAGTAATTCTTTGAACTTAATAGCCATGCTTTCAATGGTTTTGGCTTCCTCTATGGGTGAGAGTAGTTGCAATGGTTTATTTGGTAAAGGAAGTAGTGGTGAGTCGGGTAAGTTTGGTTCTTCTTGTGTTGGAGTAGGTGGTGGTGGTGGTGGGTTTTGTTCTTTTGAGTCTTTGTTCTTGCTCTTAAGACGACTAGCTTTGCCAATCTTGATAATTTCCCAAGTACCAACGCCCTCATCCCACACTCCTTTAGCATTTGCTTTAATAACCAATCCACATCCTTGTCATCTTGTAATTCACCTATATTGATTTGCATTTCTCCTAGCCCAAAATTCAAGGTGCATTTTGTAGCTAGCAAAAAGTCTCTTCCAAACACTACGGAAGGCTCCTCGGTTCCTTTATATTCATCCACAACTAAGTCCATTCCAAACTTATACCCATGAATTTCAATTTGGGTATTAGTAACAATTTTCCTTCTATACTTTCTTACCAAGCTTCTCAAAAAGTACAATAGGCATGTGACTATTGTGTTGTACAAGGTTACATTCGGCATCCCATGCTTCTACACCCTTAACTCTACAAAGGGTTGAGTACCTCATTTGTAGTTCATCATATTCCTGAGGTTTGGCTTGGGTGAAAGTGCTCACCTAAGGCATTTCCGGCTCATAGTGCACGAAATCATCCTCTTCCATAGCCTTGGTTTCCAATTCCTCTTTTTCTTTCTTAACCAACCCCTCCATTCGTTCAATAGAATTAAACTCATCATCTTTCATCATTGCTTCCAAATTGTTCAAATACTCTGACACTTCGGTCAACGATTCCATCTTAATGCAAAAAGTAACTAAATACATCAAACAACAAGATGTAAATTCAAACGTTAAGGGTTAGTTCAAATAAAATAACTACTGAAATTAAAATGACAATCTAATCCATTAAACATGCAATCTAAACTAGACACGAAAGGACCTAATAAAAGAAACACAAAATTTTTGAAAAATCCAGGTTGAAAAACACCTCCAGCTGGCGGCATAAGTCTTAGCCGGCGATTAAGGGCGGTCAGACTTACCCCTAGCCGGTGGTTAAGGATTGTGTCGCGCGTAGCTGTTCGTTTTTCCAAAAAATATTTTCGGCAACTTTTTTTTATTTAGATTTTATATAAAAGGATTTTTGACAAACCAAAATAAATTTAAAACTAATAAACTAAAGATTTATAGATATGATTATCAAAATACTAAGGCCGAGAAATAAGCAAATAAGTTAACTAGCATATTTTGACAAACAAAAAGCACAACTTATCAAGACATATCAGGCATATCAAAACATGAAATAAGCACATAAAGATAAGCAATAAATCATGTAAATCATATAAACACAAATACGCAAGAATAAGCAATCCAATTGATCATGAAAAACACTAGATAAGCATGAAAATTCATTCAAACACCTAAACATTTTTAAACACATATCAAAAACAAAAATTTTATTCCGCTATCGAGCATAAATCAAACGTTAGTTAAAATCATCTCCCCGTCAAAAATGCCAAAAAACTTAATGTTTGTCTCTAGGGTATACACAAATTTTAAATGAATTACCGGTCCTAATGAACAATACATACGGGTAAGTATAACCCATCTGTTTGTAGTAAGGGTTTGTGGTAAATAGAGATCATCCCAATATAACTGTTTAACTTTTGTAAATAACTCGAATAAAGCAAATAGGTTTGTTACACACCTAATTATCATTTAAATTTTTGTAGTAAAAATAAGCAATATTAGTAAGTACTTGTGTAGAAATAAGCAAATAATCATGTAGTGATGATGGATATGTTTTTGGTGAAAACATGAGTTTAATTACACAAATCTAGTGAACGCGTTTGACAAATCAATTGGTCATATCATGAAAAACACATGTATAGTTGTTTGGATAAATGAACCCTTTCGACCTATGAACTTTAATCGTAAACCAAGTTATTAAGATTCATTTGTGTGAAATACCGACTTCGTTCCTATGGGTCCTTTCGATCTATACCCATGATTAAATATTCTCACAAGTCCATTTAATTAGTTATTCCCATGGTTGTCAATGATGCATGTCATCGTGTATAGGTAATATTTGTTATCAAGTTTCACTATTTATATTTTACCGACTTTACCTATTAACAAACACTAACGAGCAGTGTAGCCGATCAATTGTAGGTTTGTTGGTAAGTAGGGTGTCAATCACTAAGAGAGAGAGTTAATACTTAAATCTATCAGTATTTTAGTAATCTAAGTTAGATCTAGTTAATCTAATGTTAATTCTAATTAAACCTAATCTAACGTAAATGGGGGTTTCATTTTGAGAGATTGGCACAAGTTTTGGTTTACCTAATCTAAATGATAACAATTAACGCATACAAGTTGAAAAACAAATGATTAAAGAAGCGATCAAGCTTAATGTAAGGAAAACGTATTAGCCAGTTTAATATAATAAAACGCATGTATTGTTTATGAGTGCAATGGTTGTTTTACTTCGTTGGTGATATATCATCATTCTTAAGCTTAGGTGGGACTTCTTCCTAAACTATAGGTTTGTATTCCAGTTAATCCCTAGCTCATTGAGGATTTACTGAGTTATTGCTTAACGTCTATTTATATACTAGTAGTCCACTGTCCAGATCTTCACCTAAGGAAACATAACGTTATGTGTAATCCTAAGTCACCGCTTAGTCTACCTATTCACTTAACCAAAGGCAAAGACAGGTCAATATTTGTGATCCTATTACTCTAGATATATAAATAGTTGTATGTAGTTCTATCCCGCACTCTAGCTAACGCTCTATTTGTATTTCTAGATCCAGTTGAATGATAAGTTAAACACATACTTAAACACATAAATGAGTATAAAGTGATAAACATAATCAACACACAACAAATAAGTAAACAATTGATATAAACAAACCAAATATTGAATTATCATAAACATGGCTAATACCTAAAGGTATTAGCCGATAGTCATTGCAACAATACATGAATTCATAAATGATAGATTAAAGTACATAAACGTAACCTTAACCGAATGCGTATATAGAGTGTAGAGATTACAAGGGTTTTCCTATGGATTGGAGCACTTTGCAGGACCTTCTTGCTTCTTTAAATTGCCTGGAAGTCGAACTTGGTGGTTAAAAGCATTTAAAATTAGCCGCTTTTCATTTTGGCCTCCTTAAATCGTATTTTAGGTCTTCTATTTATAGGGTCTGGAAATCAGTCGATACGTCAAATTGAAAGAGTTCAATACGATGTATTGGGGTAACTTGGTGTGGGCTCCATGATTATTATATTCTAGAATATTCATCCGTCACTAAATACGACGTATGAGTTCTTCTGGATATGACGTATAGCTCTTTTCTTCGTCATGGATGTCTTGTGAAGTTAGGGCACAGATACGCCGTATCTTCTTGATAGATACGGCATATTGTGGTAAAACCATCTGGTTATTCTTTGTTGACCAAAGTATTATATATGGCGTATCATTGACGTAGATACGACGTATTCTTTAAAGTCAGACAATGGTCTTTTAGTTTGTCAAAGTCTTAGATACGGCGTATGCTCCTAAAATGATACAACGTATAGGTTGTCAGAATTAGTAGACTTTCGTAAACTCTTCGTTTATGCTCCATAGTGCGTGCCTTTTAGCTAACTTTCACCAAATGCTCAATAATTACTGCAATTAATAAATATAATCAATTAAGTACCGATTCTTATATAAAATAATGTAAAACGAGCAATAGAGAAGGGATAAATGATGCTATAAAATTGACGTTATTTGATGTCATCAAATATCTGCCACTTGAATCCTACTTGTCCTCAAGTAGACTTTAGAATTTTCTTATGAGAATGTATTCCAAACGAATGTTTGGAAATTTTCCTTTAAGCATTTTTATTCAATTACTAGCACACAACTAAACACCTCACCAAAAAGGAAAATGAAATCCCTCAAATCACTCAACTAATCTATGTGGTAACTTTTAGTAATTCGCTTAATTTCTTGGTCGTGACGAGTATTCTATCATAAGCTTGGCAAGGATACACATCTGCACCACTAAAGCTAAGGAGTAACAAGTCTAAAAAGGTCAATTAGGTTAATATATTGATACCAATATTCCAGAAAAGGTGACAAAACCACAAATGCACGCCTAAATCTATGACCGCGACACTTGTGATTGCTCACTTCCTAACTCGAATAAGCTAAAGAATAGGACCAAATAATCTTCACCAACAGTAATACACCAACAAGGGCGACAAAACCATAAATGCACACCCAAATCCATGACCACGACTATAGGATCCCTTTAACACATACACTTCATATCATACACGGATCTAGATCAAGAAATATAGAAAGAGAGTGAGATGATTTCCTAGAGAGAGAAAGAAGAGAGAGAGTGAGATGGGAGAGAAAATAGAAAAGTGAAATGTTTATTATGAAATCAACTTTTTTCTTTTCCTTGGTGGAAAAGGTATATATATACCCCGACACTTAAAGTGACGTTCGGGATATTTGACTAGGACCCGGGCTCGGGTTTTGCTTGGGATTAAACCCGAAACATATACAATATTAGATTAACTATCGAGCCTGATTCCCGATACTTTCCTATTACAACGTTAACTAATTGATTGACCGAGACTTAAATACATAATGAACGAACTTCATGTTCGACTCAATATTTTGAGGCTAACAATCTCCCCCGAAGTGAGTTCATTGACGACACTCCTTCATGAGATCAATGAGATTGCTTTCGTCGTTAAGCTCATGTGGTCTTGGTCTTTCTCTTTGTTCTTTGTTGTAGGCTTGTTCCTTCATGCTTTGCGATCTTTAGTAGCAGCTTGATTTGGCACAACATTAACAAATTCAGCTTCACCAGTAGACAAAAACGATTCAATAGGAGTAGAGACATTCCTTGAAGCAGTACTAGTGTGCCCATTAACATTAGTGAACACATGAGTAAGGCTAGTTTATTCAGTCATGGAACTAAACACATCACCAATAACCTTAGAAGTAGAAAAAGTAAAAGTACCATCGACATTAGAAGTAAAGCTACTATTAAGCACCATTAAGTATATTAGATGGAGGAGTAACTTCAGTAACATGAGGAGTATACTTACTCCTCCATCAGTATCTTCAGTCAACGCATTACCATCAATAGGGGTCGAATCCCCAAACACAAATGGTACGTCATTCTACACAGCCCTAACAACTTGCTTACAAAGATTATAGTGCCCAGTTGATGCGACATTCGATGATTCAGCCTTCCTATTACCATGTTTCCTCTTTGTTATAGCAAAGTCCCTTGTCAGCCTATGTTAAGCATCACATCATCCACCCACTCCAGTTACCATTGAAGCCGTTGCTCTGGCTCCCTGCAACATTATCCCCACAAAATCAATGGACAAACCCTAACAATTTCACCAGGAAAAAACAAGACAAACATAAAACCCTTACATTGAATCAATGCGCCAGGGTAACCCTAATGAAGTAGGGTTTAAGCAATCTTTTAATAACACAATCAACCGACTTTAATCAAATACTACTTCATTTAAAACATGTAATTAATGCGCAGGAAAAAATGAGGAGCAAAACCCTAGTAATAAAACAATCACAGAAACCCTAACCCTAAAACAGAAAACGATTTATGACCTATCGAAATTTAATATAACCAAGGTTAGATCAAGAGTTAGGAAAGAAAACATGAGTCGATTACTATGACTTAGGAAGAGTTAAATCGAATGGGAAAAAAGGATGTTATGGTGTTGATAATCGCCAAAATCACCAGAGCTCTCTCACATATTTATAAAAACATTGAAAAACACTTACTACTAATCTAGATTTTTCAAAAGGACAAGTTAACTACATCGTAGTTATGTCAACATCACTATTACACGTAACTGTATTAAATTTGTACGCCGTAACAAGTTCGTAATTTCTAAGTAGAGGCCAAATTCTTCACAGGTTTCATTCATTTTCTCTGTTTTGGGGGTTTGCACCACAAGCCAATATATAGGGCGACATGGTAGCAGGTTTCAAGGGGCAAATCCTTCGGGGTTTGCCATGGTATTTAACTAGAGGATCGAGTGCAAGGGTTTAAACACTACACATACTTTAATTAATTAACTTTGATTCAATTTCATTATTATTTTATAATTGATTTGATCTTATTTTATGTATTGATGTTATGTTTAATTATTCTGTTTGATTAATTGTTCTTTGCATTTAATTACTTTATTGATCTTGTGTTTATTATGGTTTGTTCTATTACTTAGTTGCTGTTTTAGTGGATAATTTTTGTAGTGATGCTTAAGGACCTCTAATATCTTAACTATAGGTTATTAAAGTAAAGGTTGAGTGCATATAGGTAGTACGTGAGCATTCGAACCCCTAACGCGCACGACTAACTACCTAGGATGGCCAGTCCTTAGTAGTTGTATGACTATGCCCATTAGGCGTGACCTTAATATGAGGATCTGGGTTAAGAAGTAGGGATCCATTTGGCGAGAAATGATTTTTTGAGCATAATGACTTAGGACCCTCTTACTAGATTGTGATTATAATTGCACGTAAAATCATAAATATTCACACTTAATGATTATTAGCTAAGTATATGCACTTTATCCCTCTTGGTTGTTTGCCATTGTAAACATCATTTAAGTAAATTTAAGTATATTAAATCACGATCATTAGATCTAAAGCACGCATTCTTTCATTATTTCTCCTAGGACTAGGACTGACATTTCAATTAGACAACTATAATACACACCACTCTTAGGGTCGACACTGTTACTTACCAATCACTACTACTATGGTAGGGTAACTGCTTTTGTGTGTTAGGAATAGTCTATGTTATTTGGGTTATTATAAATGTAAAACGTGACGTTCCATTTTAGCACATCATGACTCTTATAGGCACATGTTCTTTCAATACAAGTATTGCTGAGATACAGAGGAATCTGCAAGAAGTGATGAACAAGAAATTATCACAGAATAGGCAAAATATCATTTTGGAGTATTCTCAGTTAAAAAATGATAATATTATATGGAGTATAGTTGGAAGGCTTGTTTGTGGAAATGTATTTCAATATGTGTGGCAAGAGTTGAATGTTATGGTTTTTGGGAAAGTTAAAAGAGGTGTAACTGAATTGTGCCAAGAGATACTGGAAACAGTGAGACTGAAGTTGATAAATCTAAAAGTGAAAGACTCGGTAGTTGTAAAGAATGTTTGATGAAATTGGAATGTTTAATTGCACTTAATCATTGAATAAGTCCACGGATAGGATAGTTCACACATATGAATTTTTTTCGACTGTATTGTCATTATGAATGCTATTTATGATCACTTAGGACTTTACTAATTTTTGTGTGTAATGTTCTAATCAATGCATAAGATATATATGTCTATTGTTTTGTAGTTAAGGCTCTGTATAGTTTGAACTATCTTTAACAAAGTCAAACAAGAGTAAATTACATTTTTCATCCGTGTGGTTGTTTGAAAATTGCACCTTTCATCCTTTCCGGCCAATAGTTTCACCAAACGTCCTTTTAGCGGTCACATCAAGACAATATTAGTCCTTCTCGGATTGACCGTTAGTCAACCTCCGTTAGTTCTTAACTTTTGACTAAAACCTAAGGGTATTTTAGTACTTTACCTCTTTCCTCATATTCTTACGCATATCACTAACCTAACCTAACCTACTTTACCTTTTTACTCTTTATTCTAACCGATCACTTCCCTCAACTCAAAACAAAGGTCAAAAGGGATATTATTTAACATGACTTTGTTTAAGTCAAAAATGGCAAAACTAAAATAATCATGACATCGGCCAAATGGTCAGCAATACTAAACTCAGACAATACTCCAATTCCCATATCAATTTGTTAACATCACCAAATGGTAAATGTTAACACTTAAAACTTTCAACACAAAATGTGCACAATTACCAAGTCATACCTTAATGTTACTATAGTTTAAAGGTAACAAATACAAACATACTTAAGTTTGGGATTATCTTACATACTAAAAACGTCCAGGCAATTGATTCAGAAACATGACATTCACTTCAACTGAGATGGACCACCACCATCTTGACTAGGACAGCTTGACTTGAACTTTCAACGTGACCACTTGCTTGACTTGCAACAGCAACACCTACTTGAGTTGTAGTAACTCCAAAAGTATATAGTGGGATGGGAAATAGACATTAGTTACTTACTTAACATATCATAAAATTTTAACCCTATTAAAATTTATATTACATGCCTTTAAACACTATCATAGCCATTATTTTTTACAAAAAATAGATTCAAGAAGACCAAAAAACCTTCCATGCATTTCCCAAACTTCACTGCACTTCATTAGAAAACATGCTAACAAATAAAGACTCATAATTAGGTTTCCATTTAACAAATACAAAACCAAACTACAACTTTTGAAAGATAATATATTACAGTCAAACTTGTTCTTGGACAACCTTGTTCAACTGGTGAATGTGAATTCTAAGAAACATTACAATCTTCATGTCATAGGCAAATTTTATGTAGCTTTTCTAGTTGGAAGGTTCGAAGTGAAATGTTTTAAAAAGTATAGGTTTTTTAAACTTAACGGTTTGAAGTTTGAAGGTTTTGAAGTTGACTGAAAGGTTTTTAGGTTTTGATGTTGAAGCTTGTGATGTTGAATCTTTTTGATGTTGAAGCTTTAGAAGTTAAGCAGTTTTGAAAGATGAACGTAGCTTTTGGTTTGAAGCAGTTTTTTTGTACAAGAACTTTTGTTTTTGAAGAAGCTATTGGTTTTGATGCAGTTTTTTTAGCAACTTTTGTTTTTGAAGCATCTTTTGGTTCTTCATAAATGGATGATTCACTATCAGTATCACTGTCTATATCATCATCGTCAATCACATTAGTGTTAGAAGAAGTTGCGTTGTTGAAAGCATTGTTTTCGGTTTTGATGCACTTTTTCTTTTATAGATGGATGTGTCACTTCTATCATGTCACTTATCTATATCATCTTCCTCCTTGTCTAGGAAAGAGACACCTTCATCACTTGAAATTTCTTCAGTTGATGATACTACTCATACTTATGCAACTATGAGCCAAAACCAATATCCACCATTTCTCATTATTTCTAGATTAAAAACAATCCCAGAGTATAGTAACATAATAAATAATACCAATAAAAGACATACTTAAGTTGATAGATTCGTACATCCAACACTCTTTAATAGATAGAGGACTGGAAAAATAAATACTTATCACATGTTGGAAGACTACAATTAATAGCTTCAGTTATGTCATCCCTAAATGTATATTGGGCTGTTGTATTCTTAATTCCAAAGACTGTTCTAAAAGACATTGATAAGGTCCTTAAAGGTTTCTTATGGTGCAAATGGAGAGCTAAAAAAAGGAAAACGTCAAGTAGCCTGGAAAACTATATGCAAGTCCTTAAAAAGTCAAGGTGGTCTTGGCTTGAGATCACTTAAAAAATGGAATGAAACACTTATGTTTAAGAAAACTTATGGAACATTGAGACAAATAAAATCTTAAGGTGTCTAATTAGTAAATGCGAGAAGTTAAAAAAAGAAGAAATATTGGAGAGATTCAAGTAGAAGAGCAATGGTTAGCGGAAGTAGAATGTAGAAGGATTATTCTTGATTAAGAAGTAAAGTTTGTTGAAAATAAAAATAGTCAAAGTGATTGGAAATGTAAGAACACAAATGTATGGTCTGATGCATGTAGTAACTTGGAGCTTAGACATAATTGCCACTTATGAAAGAGCTATTAGGAATTTTTCCCCCCATATATATTGGGGTTATGTGTGATTTCAGGTTTATGGTGTTTTTATGAGGAAAAATGTAGTCATGCAAAGTGTATTTTATCATGGTCGCCTATGACTAGCCCAGTTAATAGCTGTGCTAGCTTTAGATGAATGGTGTACAGAAAAAGCTTTCTCATATAGGTTTGGTCCTAGTTTGCTTTACTTGCTTTTAGTTTGACTTATTCTTGTATAAATACCAAGTCATCCAAACACTCCTTAACAGAATGTAAAAGACTGTAAAGTGTTGACAGGGTAATTAGTCCATAAAAGATGAAAGTTCTACTCAATAATACTCTATTTAAGTGTCGTTCAATGTAGCTTTTATTAAAATTTAGTTACATAAGTTAACTGCCAAAGTAGTTAGCTTACTTGACTTTTAGTTTGACTTCTTCTTTTATAAATACCAAGCCTGTCCTATTTGTAATTAGTGAATGAAGTTATTTGGCACATTTGTCTTATTTTTTTTTTTGAGCCTTGTTAATACATACAACAAAACTTTTCATTTTAAATTCCTTCTTACCACTATGTACCAATATAACATACCATATACATGACCAAAATAAGCATCGAATGCTATTAACCCAAACATACCATTAGATTATAACCAAAGTTAAGCACTAAATGAATATGTTTCTTTAAGTGTCATTTGCACATTTTCTTTTAAACTTTTCATTTAAACTAATCAAGAGGCCTAATCCTTATACCATGATTACTACTCACCATAAGCTACAATACTTTTTATAACAGGATACTATCACCATAAGTACATTGCTAATCATTTGACAACCTCTTAAACATTTGCGACTTTTGGGAACTTTACATTACAAATTAAATTAGATACTATATTTCAAACTTCATTATAAGAGATCACTACCACCATAAGCTACATTACTAAGCTTTGGCAAACCTATGTGAAACAAACGAGAGCTGCATCCTCTGGAAACCTTTGGATCTTCTTTAAATTTTGTTCCACATGTAATCGCACGATGCATACCAAACAATGAATCGATATTATCCCTATGCAATTCGTTCTTCTCATACATAACAAAAACATTAATCCATAAGTTTGTCAGTTATTACAAGTTTGTTCCAAGCGATGTCTTTTCATTGCCGTATCTAGTTATATAATAATTTTGAAAAAAAAATTAGGGCAATACAAAAAGTATATCAACCAAAAGTAATTTAAACACATACTAATCTATACAAATACAATTATTCAAGTTGATACTCACTTTAATTTAAAAGTAATTGGCACAAAGTAATTTTTTGAAGTCTGCTATGAACTTATTTGTGTGTAAAACTTATTTTGGGAAAACTTATATGTGTGGAAAGTGATTGGGTTTGGTTAGTTTAGTGTCAGATATAGGTTTAAGTTATGGCTATGTTAAAAATAGTGGGAGATATGTAAAATAACTACTATACCTAGTTTTTTATTTCTGAGGTCAAACTTATGGAGGTATGGCTAACGGTAAAGGTGGGAAGGACGAATGTTGTCTTGATTTGACCGCTAAAAAAACGCTTGAGAAAACTATTGGCAGATAAAAGACCTTAGGTGCGTTTGGTTCACAATTTGAAATTCCAAGTTTTATAATTTAGTAGTTTTGTAAATTGGGACAAATATAACCAGAGTATCTAAAACCTTTAGTGTGTTTGGTAAGAAAAAATTCTTTTCACATAACTAGTCATAAATGACGTGATTACCCTTTTATCATTTAAACAGATAATATTGAATCATCAAGATCTAATTATCTAGTGTAGAAAAAATTATGGGTCAAGCAAAAAGATGTGGTCAGATTGAGCATGTGAAGCTTAATGACATAGAACAAAAACAATATTTGATCTAGAATTACTCTTTAAATGTTTATTGTGGGTGGTATGACGCGATGAACCAAATAAAAGTAACCAAACAAATTTGATTAAATTGATTTTAAACATATGTGTTAGGTTCATTGAAAAAAGACTCGTAACCCGTGTTATGTCTAGGCATATGTTTAGCTCGTGTTTAATATTGTTCTGTTTAGTTACCGTATGACTTATGCATTTGGGCGGTTCTTTACCAATATGTATAGCCACTCCATAGGCCCACTTAGGGCACTAAACTCTATGTATGTTAAACCCCCTATTAGCCGTTAAGAGGGGTTACGAGTTGTCATTTCTTATTACACAACACTTAAAGGTGTTTTCTCTCACTAGACTAGTCACTTTATCTCTCTAGAAATTCGGCCAACACATCATTCCTAGGCTTGTGTTATGAGATCCAATATACTACAATTGGTATCAGATCACATGGGATGATTACTTAGATTGTATGTGCGTTTCTCTTGGAAGAATTAATAAAAAAAGTTTGGTTTTGAAGGTTTTATGGTAATCCACATTGGTTTCTTTTATTCTCGCGTTTGTGGTGTGTGAAAGTTAGTGTTTTTAGTGTAGTTTTAGCCTTTTATACCAAGTTCACTTGTGGCAGAAAATCCAAGCTTAAACGTTCAACGGGGTGATTTTTGGTGATTTGATGCTTTTTTTGGAAATGGCATTTGTTCCTTGGAAGAGTTTTTAGTAGCTATTTTGTCTCTGCGTTTTTTTTTTGTCAGAGAATAGACACGCGGTTTGTCTTCTAGTTGTAGTTACAGCAGTTGCGGTTTGTTTTGTCCGTTGCGGTTGGTCTATTGCGTTTGACCCCTTAACATACAGATTGGGGTTTTGTGTATTGCGTTTTGTCTCAAGTTGAAGACCCATTGGTTTTTGGACTAGGGAGAAAACTCTTGCCCAATTAATTTCTTGATTGCTTGTGTCCTCATAAGAGTTGATTGCGTTTTGCCCAAGACACGTCACTGCATTTTGTCTCATTCTCATTGCGGTTTGTGTCTTGAGTTTTCTATTCCCAAGTTTGAAGACCGTATTGCTTTTGGTGGAACGAATCCCTGGCAAAAAAATTCATCACTTGCTTTTTGTCTTTGCTTTTTGATGCGTTTTGTCTAGGCACTCACTGAGTTGTGTCTAATCCTCAACTTAAGACTTGTCTGAAATTACTTGACTGAGGACTTGTCTCGATTTTCCTGACTGATGACTTGTGTATGCATTTCGTAAACTTAATTATTAACGCCAAACCAACTCACAAAACAAAACCATATCTCCTTTATCAACACACAATCATCACTTTTAACATAGAATCATAATCATTGTACCGATCAAAGTTTATCTAACTACAAAACAATCAATCATGTCTAGGTAATTATAATGATATTCATCGGCCTGGTTTGATACCGCCCTCCTAATGCTTGATAGGCTGATTATGAATCATTGGTCACTAAAGAATCCGATAGTATTGTAGAGGAACGGAAAACGAAAAATAAGTTTACATTCTCAGTCGATGATCAAAGGTCCATTTTAGCTTGGAGTCACAAGGGCTACATAGGTACACACTTGAAGGGGTGTTGTTTTCTTGGACCAGAGAAGGACTCGAAAACTTATGATGATCTTAATGAAATGAAAAGAAAACGTTCGATGCGATGTCGGTTTTTTGGAACCAACAAGTGTCTTCTAAGGATTACCAAACAGACGTCTACAAGCTATCAATCACAACATGAAGCACAAGCAATATGGACAATGTCCTACACTGCTGCCGCCGGGATCTGAACTCACCAAAGAAGACATGCAGAATCTCAGTTGTATGATGAATTGAAACGTTTTCAAGAGGCTTCCTGTGTGAAAATATGCATGTCGTACTACGTCCGGTTCCCACAAGCTGATTTTTAATTGACTTATGAGGAATATCAGGGAATGTCTATGCCTAACATTAACTCAACTCCAAGTTTTTGTCATCAACATGTCACCTGAATCGGGATGGTTTGTCAAACAGTTAATATGAACAAAGGTCGGAAAGAGACAAATCATGAACAGAGTTGTATGTATTCTTGATAACAACATAATAAGCAAGCTGCATTAATTCGACTGATTATTGAAAGGAATTATCCACTCCACTAGATGTCCGCTTGTCCCCTTTGTCTAAGTGTGCAACCTACTCCAAACCATCTCAGGTCGGTTCTTCAATTTCAATCATCCACAACACCTTCTCACGTATTCAAAATGTCCATCATAATGACATATCCACACTTAACTGAACCATCATCTTGACATGGATTACACCCATAACTGATGAAATCCATGACACCCTCACCAAAGACAATTTGCACTACTACCAATTCATTGAGAGAAATCCCCCTCCCACGACAAACAATCCAACTTTGAACTTATCTAACACCGGGAAATCAAGCAAACTATTCAGGAATGGGTCAGATCTGTGGTTCAAAATGTTTCACGGACAACATAATCAGAATAGGGGTGGAATCAGAATCAGTAAGGTATCTTTGCTCGGGAAGGACAATGGTGTTGCAGCAGGTTTAGGAGGTACAATAATAGAGATGGGAATGCTAATGCAGGTTAGGGAAAGCCTATCAAGTGTTATAACTGTAATGTGATAGGGCATATTGCACGGAACTACACTCAGCCGAAGCGTCTACAGAATTTTGATTACTTTAAGGACAAGATGCTGCTGATGCAAGCCCAAAAGAATGGAGTAGTGCTGGATGAAGAAGAGATACTCTTTTTGGTTGGAGAACAACCCAACACTTTTGATGCTGATGTGGATAACCAAACTGTCAGGGAACGTGGCTCGAAATGAGATAACATTTTACCAGGCAGCCATGAGTTGCTGCTTTTGACTCAATGTGATGATGACTATGCTCGGTCTATCTTCATGGCCAATCTGTCATCAGCTGGCAATAATCTACAAGCTAGCAATCCGAGCATTAATATTATTGAGGTACCCTAATCTGGAAAATGCTAATGTTGCTATATAATGATCAGGTCGAGCATGAGATTCATAGCGAAGTACAACAGTCAACTGGTTTTTTGACTCACTAATGTTGATATAGGTATTGTAATGTTTATCCCATAAGAATAAATTGCACCACCAATGACGTTTTTGTTTTACTCCAAGTTGTGCTTCCTTCCTGCTCTTAATAATGCATATGTGTTGTATTGATAATAATGTGCAACTCCTAATTGAACCATTAGTAAATGAAACTAGCATATATAAGGAAACAAGTTGCCATATATGAACAACAGTTGGTCTAAGTCTGAGACTTACTGAAACAGAGAACGAGAATGGATTGATCAAATGCGTAAACTTATACAAGATTGTAATTGAATGGAAGAAAAACTAAAACAGGAGCTACATTCCGTTAAGCTACAGCTTAACCACTCTATTAAAGTCAAACGGTAATACAAGAAAATGTAAATACTTTACAACGATTATAAGCAATAGAGAGTCTCAACTTCTGAATGATTTTCAAACATGTGAAGCTAAAGATAAACTTGAAAAATAAGTTACCGCACATGATCAATCCACATTCAAACTATTCATATGATGTCTGAAACCTATAAAAGTTGGGTGATTACTATTCGGAAATAGCCATAGGTGTGAGTAACCTTGTCACCTTTTAGAAAGGGCCAAAGTAGGCTCAACCTCACACTTTATGATGGTAAAATGAAATTATTTAATCCGGACCATGGCCCCTACGAATGTCCCATCATCTGAGGAAGGATCCTAGGTTAGCCGAGTTAGCTAGAAGGCAGAAAATGCTTAATGAGAAAAGGAATGACCCCCGTGTGTGTGGAAAAGAGGATTAAAGTACATACCTCTTAATTATTCCTAAAGAGAATTCCTCGCAACTTTCACACCACAGACCAACTCACCCCTGACACCAGTATTTTGGTTCTCATGGATCTAGAAAAAGTAAGGCGAAAGAGCTAGAAGACAAATCCCCTACCTTTCCAGTTTTACACATGCGACTGTGTATCCGTCCCACTACACCTGTCCATCTGGTCCCCGAACGCTTTTCCAACCCAAAAAGTCAAGGTTAAATATTGGTTAATATGTAATTATAAACTTTTTTGGGATCTTTGAAGAAGACCTGTAGAACCGATTACACCAAACGGGATAACTGAATGGGAAAAGGGTTTTGAGCAAACTAAACGGTGTTAATTAACGAAAGTCATTTCCTTTTTCAATCCTACTCAAAGAACATTTTGCAGGTTCAAACAATCACTTTGTTATGACAGTGATGTTTGAGAAATGAAAAGCAAGTTTTTGGAAAATATCGGAAGCGGAAGTGGACCAGAATTGTTAGTAAGACAAAATTTGGGGAGATTGAACGTAAAAATTTTCCTCATTCATGATGAGATTTAATTGCTGATGCTTGTCCAAAGATGTGTTTTTCCTTGCAACGATTTTGTATTAAAAGGTATCTAGATTTTTGACATGCATGATGCATCACTATTGCTCCAAAAATGTATTTGCCGACTTGATATTGAAAAAATCTTAATTTGAGAAACTAAGATTCAACTTGGATGATCACGAACTGCAATGATAACACATTTTTCTCAAGATCTTACGTTGAAATTTCAAACTTAAATTAAAGTATCAAAATCTAAAGAAATTAAAGTATCAAAATCTCAAAGAACGTTTTGGAAACAAAAAACCAGTGACATCTTCGGATGCTCCTTCATTTGATTCAGTGTTTGTGATCGGGAAACTAAATGAACATATTCAAAGTCGAGGCAATACAATTCGTAAATTAAAGGAGAAAATCTCTCGCTTAACCAAGAAAAATAATGATGCAGATCCCATTTTTGACCTTAAGGCCTTAGTTTCTCAGAACAAAGATTTAACTGCAAAGCTCAATGCCTTTCACGATCTCAATGAATGCTTTAGGGCAGAAAATGCAAAAGTTAAGCAGCATTATAAGGAATTGTATGATTCAATTAAAATAACGCATGCCAAAACTACAGACCAGAACAACTCTTTGTTATCTGAAATTGAAAACCTTAAGGCTCAACTTAAAGATAATTCCAAATGTGTCACTATACCTGATAGTAAACCTAAAGTGCTGGCTCCTGGTAGATATCCTATAGATGTTGAACCAATTCCCCCTCGACACAAGAATAATCGGGAAGTGCATCTACACTATATGAAACACCTCATGGAAAGTGTAGAAACCCTTCGCAAAATAGTAGAGGACGCTAAGGTGGAAAGATCATTGGATACCTCTCTAGCATCAGCTTTCCGTTAGACTAAACACTCTCAAGAGTTGTTAGAATATGTAATAGGCACGTGTCCTAAAGATTTAGCCCTCGCGATAAACAGAATGCCTCTACCACTTCACTTAGGAAAAAGCGAGTTACGTTTGTTGAACCATGTGAATCCTCAACTCATAACACACCAGCATAAGTTGAGTACCAGAAAATAAATTTGACTAATGCACCTAGAATTCCCTCTACAAGAGTAAAAGGTGCCTTTGCAGCTTGCAGGTCAAAGCCTAGGATCAATACAAAGAAAGATAGGACCTTGCCAGCTAAAAGTGCCTTGAAACAAGTAGAAGCCTATTCTAGGATGAATAAGTCGAATTGATTCTAGTATTAGCTATAAGCGTACTGTAATTAATTCGAATTCTAATACTTCTTGCAAAACTTGTAACAAATGCTTAATTTATGTTAATCATGATCAATGTATTGTGCGTTCTGAGATGTTTAGGAAGTAATCCCCAGCCACTAAAGTATGGCGGGTTAAGCAAGTTTGGAAGGCCACAGGGAAATTGTTTACCACTATCGGTCATCAGTTGCGACCCACTGGTAGACTATTACCTGTAGGAGATCAGTGGCCTTTAACTAGGAGTACTCTACCTACGGTCTTGCCTACAAAACAATGGAAGTCCACTGGTAGACTTCTCCCATTAGGAAGACAGTGCCCTTTAGTTAGGTCTACTACTCTTAAGAGTGACTGTATGACAGCTGATCCACAGGAAACTATTGCCCCTGTAGCATATAATCTTGCGTGCACTAACCAACCGGACCCCAATTGCAATTAGGGATCCAATGTATCGAAATCTCCATTTTTGCCTTTGTTCAAATGCATGT
>BQNB010071332.1:1113-29153 GCA_026074375.1 Tanacetum coccineum | reverse complement strand
ATATGTATTAAGTAATTATTACTATATATATATATATATATATATATATATATATATATATATATATATATATATATATATATATGTGTGTGTGTGTGTGTGTGTGTGTACAAGAATGTTATCGCAATTAGTCTTGTTAAGTAATAGGCTAGTCGGGTTAAAAGGGCTTGGATTGTAATCTAATATTTTCCATGTTTCGGGCTCAAAGCCCAAGATAAGCCAAGCCCGGCCCAAAATAGAAAGCCCACGAGCCCATGGTGGCCTTAAGGTATAAATAGGATCCTTTCCACACATGGAGAGAGTGTTGGTTACATTTTCTTCATTTGTTGTATGTGTAACTCACCAAAACTCTCTCTTCTAATCTAATATCCTTCTTGTTTCTCTCTTTACATTCTAGCTTATTTTCTACTCATTCTTGCTTATTGGTATTGCTTATGATTGTGTAATGGATTAAATAGTGGGATAACAAGTACTAACTACTTAGCATATTTTTCATTAAGATTACTAACATCACTAATTTATACTTAGCACCAGTAACTAATACCTTAACATCAGTAACTTCAAGAAGACTTTTAATCCCAACAATCCTCTCCTAAACTTGATATTTATCTTTAAAATCATCATGTTTCTTCATTAAAAGCTTCATAATCACCAGGAGAATGCTTCCAAACACTTCACTGTTTCTTGAGCTGCTTTGTCATAAGCTTAAGAAGCTAATAACACATTTAATTACAATGATCAGTTTGAAGCTTCCTATTCAGCATCTGTGTAATTGTTGCTGGTGTAGGGGATGTCTCTTCTCAACCAACATAAAGATATGCATGTCATAAAACCTCACAAAGTGTACTCTACAGGAATCAAATAATTTCCAAATCAACATTTTGTTTCTAAGTAGATTCCTCCACATTGTATCTTCTATATTATGCTCAAACATGGTCTTTAGAACACCCCATAGTACTCTCTCATATCCCTCTTTTGGTCTTGAATATCCATGCTTAGCTTTTACTAATTTCCACAGAGTTTCCAAATCTTCCTTGTCAAAACTTTTAAGCATCTGAATCATTGATGAGTACCTCCTTAAATTTCCATTTGCTCTTATGATTTGATAGTAGCCAATCTTTCCTTCTTTAATGATATTCCAATCAACAATGCTTGGAGGCTTATTAGCTAAAGGTATAGCATCAACTGCTACCTCCTTTCATCAGAAATGACTTCCATCATACTTTGAAGCTCAACTTGTTGGGAATTAAGGGCTTCTACAACTTTGTATTGCTGGTTCAACTTAGTACTGCCAAGAGAAGACTTAGTACTGTCAAGCTTAGTTAGTACTTCTAGTATAAATTGTTAGTACAACCAGTTTATTAGTACTTTTAGTTAGTACTGTTAGTTATATAGTTAGTACTGCCATTGCTTTATCAAATAACTCTTGAACATTGGCAAAGGACTTAGTCTTCAAGTCTTTGGGCTTCCATCCTGCCATGTTTTTCAGATAGGTACACATTTTATACTCCTTTGTTAAGCTTTTGTGGGTGGTCTATTTCTCCTTTCTTCTGCTCTCTTAGCTGCAAAGTGCTTCCTCCTTTTCTCTAAGAGTTGTTGAAACAGTTTAGACTTTTCTTCAATTGTCAACTCTTCTTGTTCTCGCTTGCGCCTTTGAGCTAATTGTGTGTGTAGTCAGTCTTAACCTATCCATAAATATCATTCATTGTGCAATTAAGGCAGCATTGGCTTCTTCTTTTTCTCTTGCAGTCTGCCTTCCTCATCAATGTAAGCTTGTGTCTTATAGCTTCATGTTCATTAAAGAGGATTGATCTTTCTTCTTCAATCTCAGGTTCTTCAACCAATTTTATACTTTACCCTTGTCCTTTGAAGGAATTGTTGTTGTCGTTGTTGTTGTTATTGATTCACTTGGCTCTTGCATAACAACCCCTTTTGTCTTGGGTCTTGCACTCTTCAACTCTGCCAGTGTTTGAGCCAAAGTAAGTTCAACATTAGTTATTGTAGCAGTAGTTGGACTGGCAGTACTAACTTCAACATTAGCAGTAGTAACTACTTCACCAGCAGTAGTAACTGGATCAGCAGTACTAACTTCCTTTTCAGCCATATCTTGTCCTGCAAACACTTCATTATTAAGAACATATGTGTCAAACACCAGATCATCATTATGCCTCCCCTGAGATTCATCAACCAAAGTAATCTCTGCATCTGCATCAATATCATCAATTTTCCTCCCTTGTTTGGATGCATCCTCCTGATCACCCAAAATAGCTTCTTTAGAGGAAACTACTCTTGCAGATCTACAAACCCTGCATAATCTTTTAAGCTTATGAGTTCTTGACTTTCCTTTCTTCTCTAACCTCTTGACTCTCTTCTTTAAACTTGTAATCTCCTGAGCTTGAGCAGTCTTTGTGTTCTCTAGGTCAAGCACTATTTGTTGCAATTTGGTACAAAAATCCATCAATTCCTTAAGTTGCATACTAGGCTCCTCAGTGACAGCCTCATCTGCTATGTTTGTAGGATCACTAGGAACACTAGACTGAGGAATCTCAGTGTCCTTCTCCTTAGGCCTTCTAAATTTTTGTTTCCTTTGCGGTTGAGATAATGAAGGTTGAGTAATGATGGGTGTGTGATGGGGATCAGTTGGCATGTCTGAACCTTCACCCATTTCTTCTTAAGCTTGAACCACCATTGTTGGAAATAATGGTGTTACTCTACCAGAAAATTCTTTTCCTTGCCTCTTCATATTAGCAAAAACCTTCTTTGTTTGTGAGGGTGCAATATAAATCCTGTTGTGAGTTGCCGTCCCTTCTAGTTGATTATTCAAAAAGATTTGTACAAATCTTGGATACATCAAGAATTTGACAGCACTATCCAAGTTCTTTACCATGCTTTCAAAAATATACTTGGAAAAGTTGAACTTTTGGTTTGTGGCTAAACAGATAATTGCAGTGGCCATAGTGCTACTAAATTTTGTGTGTGTATGCAGTAAGTCTTAGCACTTAGCATGGCAAATAGTATGGATGAGGAATATCATTGGGGAGAGAAAATGCCTTATAGAAAGTAGCTTATGTGAAAGTTTTTCATACCCTATGAGTGTAAGCTGTTCAAAAATTGTAGCATTTGGCAGACAATCAACACCATCAGCATCTTTTTTTCTTTTTCTCTTTTTGCCAGTTGAGATCTATTCTTATAGTTTGCCTTCAGTAACAACAATCTTCTTTCCATTACTAGGCTTGATAACTGATTCCTCATTAAACATTTTTGCCTTGAGAGTAGACAGAACTGTTAATGCAGAGGTTATATTGTTAGGAAAAGATTGACGGTTAAAGCATACTTTATCGAACTTGCAATTCAGAAAATCTACTATCTGCTCAAATCCTTCACTTTCAGCAGATTTAGTCAAAAACGCGACTAAATTATGAGTATTAGCAAATTGTAAGGTCGTCATTGTGTTGGGTTTTGATGATAAATGATGAAATTGAGTTAGGGTTTATGATTAGAGAGTATATGAAAGATTGAAATCGATTAAATGATTGAATGAAACCCTTAATCAAAGTATTTATGAAACTACCCTCAACATCATTAACGTTCACCAGCAGTTGTAAGTTATGCCTAACAACATTAACTTTCAACAACAGTAGTAAGTTTATGCCCAACAACATTAACTTATAACATTAGTAGTAAGTTTAAGCCTAACAGCATTAACTTCGCCCAGCAGTAGTAACCCAGCAGTAGTAAGTTATGCCTGGCAGCATTAACTTTGAGTTACCAGCATTATCTCCAATTCCATTCCAAACATCTTTTCCATCATCAAATTAACATTTTGACTCACAAAAACTCTCTATCTGTTTTTGCTTTCTCTCAATTCTTTTGGCTCACAATTCTCTCTGTCTATTTTTTATTTCTCTCAATTCTTTTAGCTCACAATTCTCTTTATCTGTTTTTCATATATTCAACTCTCTTTCTGTTTTTCAGCTCACAACTTCTCTTAATTCTTTTTCTCACCAAATCACTCTATCTATTTTTATCTCACACAGCTCTCTTTCTGTTTTTCAACTTACAAATTCTCTTATTTCTTTTTCTCACTAAATCACTCTGTCTGTTTTTATCACACATCTCTCTTTCTGTTTTTAATCTCACTAATTCTCTCTATTCTTTTACCTCACCATTTTCTTAATCAGGACTTTAAAGATTGAGCATTCCAATACTAGCAATCAGATATTGAAATCTACTTACATCAAATGCTTTTGTAAGCAAAAATCTGATACATTCGTGTCTTTACTTTAGTGAGATTTTGATAATTTGAATTAGCTTTTTTCATGGAATCTCTGGTGGAAGTGCTGTCTAATCTCAATGTGTTTATTTTTTAATGAGAAAATAGGGTTTCTTAACTATGGCATATGGTACTCTCATTATCATAAGGATTTTGTATGATAAAGTTATCACATAATTAAGCATTGATATTGAATCCAAAGTTACTTGGCCACAACAACATGAAGCGTACATTTTCAGCTCTCTGTTGTCGAATTTTGCGACCACAGTCTACTTCTTGCACTACCATAAAATCAATCTACACCCAAGGAATTGACAACCTCCCGTTGCCAGACCTTCCTATCCAAGCTTGCTCTAGCATAATCACTATCAGTGTATGCTACCAAATCAAAAGGTGAATCTTTTGGATACCAAAGGCCTAATTTAGGTTGACCTTTTAAGTATCTAAAAATTCTTTTCACAGCATGAAGATGTGACACTTTTGGGTTGACTTGGTATCTTGCACATGCACACACTGCAAACATAATATCAGGTCTTGAAGAAGTAAGATACATCAATGAACCAATCATTGATCTATATAAATGAACATCCACTTCTTCACCATCTTTATCCTTGAGCAAAGGCTTTTGAGTTTCCATAGGTGTGCTTGCTGTCTTGACATCAGTAAAACCAAATTTCTTCAAAATCTCAGTCACATACTTGTCTTGACTGATAAAAATCCCATCTTCCTTCTGCTTTACTTGCAGTCCTAAGAAGAATGTGAGTTCACCCATAGAACTCATTTGAAACTTCTTATGCATCATCTTCTCAAACTCTGTGCATAATGACTTCTTTGTAGAGCCAAATATGATATCATCTACATACACTTGAACTAACAGAATATCACCTTTGTCCCTTCTGATAAACAAAGTCTTGTCTATCTTTCCTCTCTGAAACCCATTGTCCAATAAATAAGTTGACAAGGTTTCATACCAAGCTCTGGGAGCTTGATGCAGTCCATAAAGTGCCTTTTCTACTTTGTATACTCTATCAGGGAAGTCTGGATCTTCAAATCCTGGTGGTTGACAAACATAGACTTCCTCTTCAATCTTAACCATAAAGAAAGCGCTCTTGACATCACCATTGGTACACCACAAGTCTTTAAATGAGGCATAGGTAAGAATAGCTTAATTGTTATTTTTTTTTTTTTTTTTTTTTTTTTTTTTTCTTTTTTTTTTTTTCTTAATTTGGCACAAGAGCAAAGACTTCATCATAATCAATCCCTTCTTCTTGTGTGTACCCTTGAGCACCAATCTAGCTTTGTCTTTTAACATGTCTCTGTCATCTTCTTGTTTGTTAAACCATTTAGTGCAAATAGCCTTTTTCTATTTGGTAATCACCAAGGTCAAACCTTTGGTAATTTGAATTATAGTGCTCATACTGCATAGTGCATCCAAGTTGGGATCCTTCAATGCATGAATTACCTTTTTGGGTTCTTCTTGTGATAGAAAACAAGCAAATAAGCAATTTTGAAAGTCATTATGGTTTGTTCTTTGCTGAAAGAAGCTAAACAACCATGTTCTTTTAAATTCTTTGTCATTCTTCTTGTTTGAGGTGCTGAATTCAAGTCTCCAATAATTTGTTCAACTGGATGATCTTTGTGTATTCTTGTAGCTAGAATAGGACTGACATGTATAAATGTATTCAAATTGTTTATGCCAGCCTCTACACCAACAATTTCATCATTATCTGAATAAACAATATCTTCCAATTCAGGCATATTAGGATCATCTAGAAGTTTAATGCTGTTTTTGCTCAAAAAGCATTACTTCTATTGCCAGCTGGAATTAACGGTTTGACTAAATGCATTAATATTGTTAGTGTTATTTCCCATCTAGCAGTATTAAACATTGTTAGTGTGTTAACATCTATCTTCCTTTTCTGTTCACTACATTAACTATCTTTACTTGATCACACCTCTTTTTCCTGGTTCTTCCAGTAATTTTTTTTAATCATCTCCTGAAGGTTTGAATTATATCCGGAGAATTCTCTGGGAATTTGAGAGAGTAGGTGGATCAGCGGCCACCTGGTAGCAAAATGTAATCTTTGCAAGGTACTTTCTCCATCTAGCTTTACCCGAATTCATCACTTGTTATTTTTGTACATGCATTACCTTAGACCTGGATTTTCTGCAACAACTAGCTTTTGATTCATTGACTTTGTTAGTGCACCTCATATCAAAAAGCCATATTCTGGTCCACCCTTCCTTGCAATATTAGTGTAATTTTACTAAATTGGACATTCAGGTCTCTTTAATCTCCTTGTTCCACTGTTGAAGAACTCTAAAATGCTGTACTATTTAATTGAAGTCCCAACAAAGAGATCCTTATCGGGCCTTACCATCAAACTTGCCTAAGTGATCTATGGTATTGAGAATTATAACAGTGTGCACCCAAATGGTCTCATAAATCCTAAAGCTGGTTTTCTACTAAGAAAAAGTTCATAAGGTGTCTTGTTATGAGGCTTAATTATTAATACCCTATTTTGCACATAGCAAGCCGTATTAACTGCTTCAGCCCAAAAAGTAGTAGGTAGCTTAGAATCAGCTAGCATTGTCTTAGCAGCCTCAATTAGTGTTCTATTTTTCCTCTCAACTACTCTATTTTGTTGAGGAGTTCTAGCTATACTAAATCCTCTCTTAATACCCTTTCTTTCACAAAACTGATTCATCTCCTTATTCTTGAATTCAGTTCCATTATCACACCTAATTACCTTAACCTTTTGATCTATTAGATTTTCTACTCCAGTTATAAAGGACTTAAGAATGCCACTAGTCTCATCTTTAGTAGCTAGAAAGAAAACCCAACTAAACCTACTGTAATCATCTGTGACAACTAGGCAATACATCTTTTTCATTAATCTTTTTACAAATGTTGGACCAAACAAATCCATGTGCAACATATGTAAAGGTTGGTTGATTGAACTTACTGTTTTGGACTTACAAGAAGCTTTATGTTGCTTTCCCTTTTGTCAAGCAACACATGTTTGATCATTTTCAAAAAGTTTTGAAGGTAAACCTCTTACAAGATTTTCCTTAACCAGTTTATTCATAGTTTTGAAATTTATGTGTCTAAGCTTTCTATGCCAAAGTTTAGATTCATCAGATGTGGCTTTTGCAAAGAGACAAGTTAGACCTCCTTTAGGAACAATATTCTTTAAATCAACACTATACATATTGTTCTTTCTAGGAACTTTAAGTAAAACATGACTTTCATCAGTTAACTTAAAGTTTGGAGATAAAACAATACATTTAGTGTCATTAAAGAGAACACTATTCTTTTTGTCACACATTTGTGAGACACTAAAGAGGTTAAACTGTAATTCTCTTTCAAATTACATATTCTCAAAATCTAAATTACCAGTTTTTATTGTACCTCTGCCTATGATTTTCCCTCCTTTGGGGTTACCACTAAAGGCAACATATCCTCCATCAATTTCTTCAAAGTCAGTAAGATAGGACATGTTCCCTGTCATGTGTCTTGAGCATCTACTGTCAATCACTCCTTGGTCTTGTAAATCCATTTTTGGATTGCCCTGCACATGTGGTAAGAAAATCAGTCTCTTTTGGGAACCCAAGCCATAACTGACTTGGATCTGCCTTTTGCATCAATATAATCAAACCTTTTTGGATGGTTGATGCACTGTTGTGTTTAGAAACATGGTCTATTTCTTTAGTTTTTGGTTTCCAAACCCAACAAGCTGAGGCCTTAACATCATTAACCTGATCTCCCTTAACAGCATTAAGTATTGGTTTTGGCCTAGCAGCATTAACTACTGCTTTTGGCCTAGCAGTATTAACATTCTTACCACTAACAGTATTAACCCTCTTATTAAAATTACTATTTTTAGTTGTTGTTTTGTTGTTAATGGGCCTTCTAACAGTTGAATGTGCTTTATTAAAAACATTTTTCATTGGTCTTGCACTATTCACTATTGTTTTGGGTTGAGCAGTATTAACTATTCTAGCAGTAGTAAGTGATACTAGGCCAGACCTCATTAAAACTGCTTTTGGAACCATGTTCCTTTTAGGACTGGGGTAAGTCATTCTAGAAAAATGCGGGTGGCACATATTGATCAAACCCTCTTTGAGTATAGTCTCCACCACTGGTTTACCATCTTTTTACATATTAACTGTCTTTGATGGTAATCCCAATCATCTACTGCAGTTGTGGATCAAAACTTCCACAACATAGCAACCTTTGTTAATCATCTCTAAAATTTCTTCAAAGAGACTATTCTCTTGTGTGTGTGTGTCATGCATTCCATTCTCCAGGCTCTCTCCCTTTGGTTTCCCTAGCAGGTCTATGTGTGTTCAGCCTATTTTGATTAAATTGGTTTAACAATTGTCTTTCTAGGAGATTTTTACTTGTCTTAGATTTAACAAACTTTATTTTAGCAAAACTAGACTTAACTGTTTTCTTCTCTTTCTTAGCCTGAGGCATATCTTCCTCACTATCAGACACACAATCCTCAATAATTGGAGCACCATTATTCTTCCTGACAACCTTAGGTTTGTCTGCACTAGCCTTAGCTTCACTAGTCTCAACTACAGACTTCTTAACTGTAGGCTCATTTACTGTAGGCTCATTTACTATAGGCTTATTTACAAACTCTTCTAGACCAGACAAATCATGTTTTGGAGGCATAAAATTTCCTGTTAAGGGAGGTGGAACTGCATTATTGCCTAAACCTTTCTTGCAATTGTCTACAATCTAACTCTCTATTATCTTGTTTAAGCTTTTAGATGCATTTTTAAGTTTTTCTACATTAAACTAAATGCCATCTTTTTCCTTTTGAACTATTTCTAGCTTCTTCCTAAGCTCCCCAGTAGTCATCTCTCCTACTTGAATATCCCATTTTAATCCATTAATCTTTTCTACATAAACATACTCATTCTTTTTATAAAATTCAAGTCTTTCTTCTACAGATTGTAAACCTATCTTATAAGCTACAACCATTAACTCAGATTTCTCAAACCTTTTTAATAGTTGTTCATATTGAGATTTAAGCATTTTAACAGTTTCAAGATAAGATTTTGAGCAAGTAGAAGAATATTATATTTACCTCAGTATCTAGGGGAAAATCTTGAAGATGAGTATTTGTTGGTCCTTCCTCTGCTTGATCACTCTAGTCATAAATACAAAGACCATCACATGAGATCAAAGCTATGGAAGTGGATGTTTCCACAGCCACAGTCCTTCTTGTGCTTTCCGTATTCTTGTAGTCTTGGTTCCTTAGAGCTCTGCATTCCCTAGCAAAGTGTCCCTTCTCATGGCAGTTGTAGCACTCCACCTTGGATTTATCAAAACTAATGGGCTCATTGCCATTTACAGTAATCCTCCTTCCTGTATTCTTTAGGAACCTTCTAGCTCTCATAATCAACATAGCCATCTGCCATCTCAAATCCATCTCTTCTAAATCATCAGGATTAATTTGTTGCAAGTCCTCATTATTAAGTTGTGGACTGTTTGGTTAACTTGCAAAGAAAGCACAGATGACAACATCACTCAAGTTATCAACATTTGTGGATTTAGCAGCACTAACTTGAGTGCTAGCAACAGAAACTCCATGGGTAATATTAACTGCTTCAATAGTGCTCTAGAGTTGTTAGAGTACACAAAAGCCATGTTTTGTGTGCTTGTGTTTGAGCTTGATGTCCCTTTGACTTCTGGTTCATATACTTTGAGATTGTTATAGAGATCAGCCATGCTCATTGTCCTCTAATTTTGCTTATTCCTCCCTCACAACAGCATGTGTGTTCCATTAGAATGGCATAACTCTTAATCAACTTCTGGTTCACATCTTCTTGTGAAAGTTTTTCACCCAAAATCTCCAGCTGACTCACAAGCTTTTGAAGCCTATCAAAAGTTTGATCAAGGGTCTCTGAGCTAGGAGCAGAGAAGTTTTCATACTGTTGCTTTAAGAGATTTCTTTGAGTTTTCTTTGTAGCAGCATTACCCCCAAATCTCTTTTCAATAGCTTCCAGCAATGATTTCGCATCCTTGATTAAGTTAAACTTTAATTGATGTTCATTATGAATGTCCATCATTAAACTGCTTCTTGGCTTCACCTCTAATATCTTCTGAGCCTTCTCTTCAACAGTTGTAGGAGGTATTACTCTTGCAACACCTTCCACAACTGTTGTTTTTGGTGCAGAGTTTCCATTCTCTATGAATTTCCATATAGCATAGTCAATCATCTAAATGTAATATTCTATATTATCATCCTCCAGATCTCAAACTCACCAGGTTTGAGCATGGGTACTTTAGATGCAGCCACCATATGTGCAGATTCTGAATCCATATCTTCTAGGAAAGAGATCTTGTGTATTCAGAATTCTTCTTCCTTATTCAAGTTTTTTCACCAAGCTGTTGATTCCCTGTTGATCCCACTTGAATTGGTTTTGACATTCACTTAGCTTGGGTAGGTTTAGTTATGCAAGATAAATCCTACACAACTATGATAGAAACTTTGTTTGATAAATATAAAGATTATGCGGAATCTAATCTTTAATATAAGAAGAATTCTTCAATGAAACAGTAACACAAAACAATTTAATTCAACAATAAAAGCTCCAATATTATTATTACAAATAATACGAACACTCTTAATAGTGTTAGGGTTACAAAACCTTGAAGCTATGACAATTCTATGAATGACTCGATTTGATACTTTGATATTAATACATAGAATTCTATACCCTAGGTCCTCCTTTTATACACCAAGGAGTCCTAATGGGATTACAATATTTTCTTAAGTTATCATGATCTTCTAAACAGATAACTTATACGTATCTTTTACAAACAATATCTCATACATATCCCACAAGCAATCTTTATCTTTTCTCTGAGCAGTCTTTATCCTTTCAGCAGTTGTAATCCAGCAGCATTAACTTTCAACACCAACAGTAGTAACTTTTGTACCAGCAGCACTAACTTAATAGCAGTAACTTCAGGAAGGCTTTTAATTTCAACACATAGATTTATTACAATTAGCACAAATAGGTTCAGAATTCGCATTTAACAGTGAATGCTTAACATCGACATCACAAATAGGTTCAACAACATTATTCGTTTTATTAACTTTCCTAGGTTGGGCTTCTACTTTATTCTTCATGTTTCTACTTGTTGGTCGCGAGATCCTATCATTATTTTTATTGCCAGTAGGCTTTGATCCGCACTTACTAGTAGAACACTTCAATCATGTAGAAGACAACACAGGTGTGTTAGAATCCGATGTTTTTGATGATTCTACCTGTTGAATGTTGCTTGAGGATGTGAGAGGTTCAACAAACCTAACTTTCTTGACCTTGTTTTTGGGTGTGATAACAACCTTTTTTGCACTAAGATTAATCGCATTAGGGCATGTATCTCAAACATATACAAGTAACTCCTGAATTCGTTGGGCATGCTTACATGCAAAGTCTAACTCTTTATCTAAAGGTTGTTTTGCTTTAGCTTGTTCGACTATTCCTCGAAGAATATCAGCTTGTTCCTAAGTATACTTAAGATATTCTATGTGTATCTCCCTATTTTGCAATAACCTAGGAGCTAAAGGTTCTAAATCTAGCTTGAACATGCCTGGAACAATAGTGTTGGCATATAGTATTTGTGCAGCAATATCAATAATCTCTTTTCCTTTTATTTTTCATAAATTGTTTTTTAATGATGTTATCACAAAAAACCTTATCTTGAATTTGAGCTTTTAAATCCTCATTCTCTGCAGATTTTAAGTTCAGTTTATCAATTAAAGAGTCACTCTGTTCTTTAAAACGAACACGTGTCTTTTTAATTGAGTCAAACTGCTTTTTAAAAACCTGTTTAACATGATTAATTTCATTACAAAGATGCTCATTTTTCGAAAGCAATTTTGCCACACTACTCTTCAGTTCCACATTTTTTGTTTCAATTTCACAATAATCATACTTGACATTCTCATCCTTGGACTTTTCTCTTATTGATTTAATCATGTCCTTTAACTTACAAATGGTACCGTCTTTGTCTTGAAGCTGAGCTTTCAAATCATTATTTTCAAAAAATTCTAGAATTTCAAGAGCATTTTGATTATCACAAAATTCACGTTTTTGAAAAATTTCTTGATTGAGTTGTATTGAGCATTCAAGAGAAATACAATATTTTTCAAGTTGTGAGTGACATTTCAAAAGATCATTAAACGCATTTTGTGATTTCAAAAGCTCGGCCTCAAGATTACAAGATTATTTTCTATTTCCATCCATATTTACAGTTTCACCAATCAACGACATAGAATTCATCACAGTTAAGATAACATCTTGATACATGATTTATTGTAAGAGTCGATCATTTTCCAAAAGAAATTCTTTTTTAGCAATTTCCAAACATTGTTTGTCGACTTAAGACTGTTGAACAATAGCGTCCATTTGGTCAAAAACTGTCTTTACTTCCATTATTTCATTTAGAAGATCTCTATCAACATTGAATATGTCTTTTAAAGATTTTAAAAATGGAATAATTTCATTGTTAAACACAGCTTTTGTATGTTCAAACCCCCATTCACCTTCTGTACGAGCATTAGGTGTAGTCCTTATCTTCACCACATTGTCAAACTTAGCAAGATGGAATTTAAGCTTTTTAAGGCTTTCATTCACTAAGCTTATCTTAGGACGTTCCTTAGGAGCTTTGATTTTGACAAGTAATGCATCAGAAGGTTTACTGGTAGGATCGGACATACACAACCAGAAAGCTTGTTCAGCCGACAATTCTTGTTGTGGAGTAAAACGTTTCCCAAAATCATCAGTTAGTTTATTTAACTTTTCATAATCAATAGGTTTATGAGAAATGTTTTTATTAGTAACCTCTGGATCCTTTGCTTTTTCAGACATTTTTTACCGACTCTCTTCTTCCAAAATCAGTGTTTCCTCATCATCAATCACAGGCATAGCAACATGTTTATCAGACATAACAAAACCATCATACAAGGTTGGTTTAATCCGCTGAGCTTTCCTAAGATAAAACGGATTTTGATAACCTAGAGCATGTTTGTGTATATTATCATAGAAGGCATGTGGCTTAGTTAACACGTGCACTGTTTGAGTAGATTGACCCACTTTAAAAAGAATATTATCAAGTTCCTTTATCTTCTTTTCCAAATCAATTTCGTTTTCCATAAATTTATCTTCCTTTTCTTTGGATTCATTTTTGAAAACCGTGAATGTTTGCAATTGATGCGGTCATCGTAGGACTTCTACACGAAGTTTTACAACTCCTTAGGCAGTGTACCTAACCGTTGTAGTGTAGTATAGGCAAGGCTCAGGGGTTGTTATCGTTCTCTAGGGGAATAGCACTGTAAAGGCCGGATCAAATGTTCACTAAGGTCTAAGGGTTGAAGGAAGATTCTTTTTGTGTTTTTATATTTTAGCAATTTAATGAAAGCAAGTAAATTCTGGTTTTAGAGAGGTTTTGGTTTTAAGCTAATTAATTACTAATAAACTAAATAACAATTATACAATGAAGCGTATTCACCTGGGATGCACTACTCCTTGCTAGCTATCCAATTCTACCTATTGCTTTGTCACACTTGAGATGTAATGTGTAAGTATTTCCTAGGTCATGAACGGATTACACAAACCCACCGTCTATTTAATGTTCCATTAGGGCAACGCACAAGTAAGGTAGTATGAAGACTATTACAAGGCCCCTAAGGGTATACTAAATGCATGTGAAATATCTTAAGAGTGGAAGGTAGTATGAAGACTATTACCCGATGGTATCCTTTCTACACAATCATGTTTCCATAGACATATCAACAGCGATACAGACAAAAGCTGGTTTTCTAGAGCCTAACACACACATCCATCAACAAGAAGCAATAGGAAACAAGAATTATAAACTATAATCAATTATACTCATTGAATCTGTCACAAACAACAAGATATAATCAATCAATGACAAGGTTCATGCATACCCAAATAATTACTAGATAAACTAGCCAAGCATATTCAAACAATAGAAATCATAATCAACAAAAGGAATTGAAGACATGATTTAAGATATAAGTGATAATCAAACCATTACAAGATGTTTATGGATTGAATTAAGCCTTCTAAGTTGCTAGAAAAACACCTACCCATACCCTAGAATCGGACTTAGGGTTGGGGGCTTTATAAAAACGAAGTTATGAGGCTATATTTATAGGAAATCCTAGGTCGGTTCGTCCTGACGGTGTCACCAGAATTGTGACACCGTCACCAGAGTCGTGACACCGTCACGAATAACACGTGACACCGTCGTGTATAACTCATGACACCGTCGTGTGTAATTCACGACAACGTCGCCAGTCACTGTTTGGCTATTTTCTTATTGATTTTGGTGTAGAGTTGTAATCTTGTCCATTTCTTCTCCAAATGAGCCTAAGTCATGTGTATTTTCTTCAAATGCTTTCCAAATGCTAAATACCTAAAAAGGAACGATTAAGTACCTATTTTGGGCATAAATGCACGATTTAGGGGTTAAACGACCCCGAAAAAGTGTATAAAATGACACCTCATCAAATACCCCTACACTTGGGATTTGCTTTTCCTCAAGCAAATGGGCTTTTCTACCTAGACGATAACAATATGAGGGGCATTTTACCTACTCTTTAAACATATTTTACAACACAACCTTCTAGACCTCGTAATTAAAAGCACAAAAAATATATACTAGCACCTCACATAAGTGTTTGGGATTCTCTCTTTTACTCGGTTGTATAATAAATTATAACATATGGGGAAACGGAAAATCAACACTCATTACCTGTCATAGCATATAAATTACCATAGGCTTGGTAAAGGATCAAACCTCTACCGCTAGGTTCAAGTATTATTCATTACTATCTAAGAGGTATTTTGAAAGGGTTGTGGGGTGTAGGTGTAAGCTAACATATAATGGAAACGGAAACGGATGGGATACATTTGGGTGGCTTTGGGTGAATTTAGAGTGGAAAGGTTAGCTAATTATTTATATGAATACACTTTGGTTTGGTTGCTAAGCCAAGATTCGGACGAAGATCTACAAACTCTACACAACTCTACATCAATCTCTTTCTTTTTCTTTTCTCATTTTTCATTTTTTTGAATAACTTAATACATCACATGAGGTTTATAATACGTACCACTACACTTGAGCTTTTACATGCTCGATATTTACAATCTAACTAATGAACCGTATTAAGGTGGATCAAAATAACATGGAGATCATTTGACAAACATATAGGGGTATTAACTTAACTTTTCTTCCTCATTCTTCCGCGAAATAAATACTACCATGAATCCCAATCGTCCCAAAACTATATTTACAAGGATAAGGACTTAGCAACCGTGTACTCAATTAATTAACTTGGGTTAAACACAATAATGTACTAAAAATGAGTACATAAAAGGTAGGCTAAGGCTTTTTGGGTGTAAAGATTGGTTTAAGGGTGACAATGCTCTTCAATAATAATCTGGAATCCACCAGAAGATTACGAGAATCGTGAAAAAGGATAGGCTCAGAGGGTTGTACTAGGGGTATCCTGCACTAATGATGAGTGCATGGAAAGGGTGTGGGATAGTTACATGATCGGTGTAACCATCATAACAATTACATGTTTAAAACATGGGTTAATCCTAATGCCTCTTATCAAGAAAATCCTAATACTTACTATGCGGTCTCGGGATACCTCACAAAAACAAGTTCTAGAATTTAATATGCTACCATTACACTCATATGAATTTTACTAACACCAGACATTCCAGAAAAGGTGACAAGGCAATGCATACATGGCAGTAACGACGGAATAGACATGCACGCCTGATTCGCACAAAACGTGCTCGTCGAGTAATAGTATATATAAGTGTCCCATAGGATGTGAAAATTGCTTGAGGACAAACAATAATCAATCTTCCGGAGTCGAAGTCCCAACGAGGCTTGAATTGAAAAATCACGATTATGTTTTCGAAGAAAAATGCTTGATTATCTTTTAATATTTTTGGTTCTAAGACTATTTTTAATGCTAAGAAATCTATACTAAAATTATACTAAACAATTAAGCTACAAGAATTATGCTAAAATGATCTAAAAGATTATTATGATGCAAATGCTTGCTAAGTGATGTGAAAAGTTCATTAAGTGTGAATTAAGGTTCATTAACGAATCAATTTCTTTAGAAAAGACAATTATCTCACAACGTTGGTTTATTTTGACAAAAACCTCTTAAAAAGAAATTAATTACTAGATGTGTAGTTTAACTATTTTTTTCGGATTTTGCCCTTAAAAATATTTAAACCACAAATCTAAACAATCCAAAATTATTAATCAATTAAACCTTTTTCAAATCCACACTTAATTCACAATTCAAAGTTTCACTTAACAAGCATTGATTAAACTACTCGCTACTCATAATAATCAAATAAGCAAAGCGAAACATTTTTAATCTAAGCTGCGCTAATGTATTGAAAAATAATAGAAAATGGAACCGAATTGAAGAGCCTCAATTAAACGAATACCACCCAATTTATTTAGCTAAAACAAATAATCAAATTCGGTCTAGCTAAATAAACCCTTAAGCTCCACGCCTCGTAAGTTGACCGGTACCAAAATCGAAGCACAAATAACAAACTGTTAATAGTAACAATTTATAACAATATTGGTAGAATGCAATAGTCCAAATTAAATTCATGGCCCAACTCTAATTCTATAAACCAAATGCAGCCTACTAACAATAGGATCAACAAACTAAGACCCAATCAATACAAATGTGGTCCAATTCTCAAACGCAGCCTAAGATAATGGATCACTTAAAATTGGGCCGAATTCTAGTAACAAGTTTCAAAAGAAATCTTAGATTAAGCTTAATTTGCACTTAATACTAATAAGCTCACTTAATAAGCCAAAAATTAATTAAGCAAGAAAGAGATCCTAAATCAACTTAATAAGCATGAAAGTCAATTACAAATTAGCTTTTATCCTCGCAACTCAAAGAGATTTATTAAGCTAAAACGAGATCTAATCATTAAAATTATAGAACAAGATTAATAAGCATTTATTCGAACCAATAAGCTGAACTAAATCATAAACAAAGGCCAAATGAATTTTCGTTAAGCACTAAGTTTAGAATGAAAACTTTTATCAAACAAATAAGCTACACGAAAAGCTTTGTAAACTATATAAGCTACAACGATATCTAAAAAAATTAAACTACTTAATAAGCCAATACGCAAACGAAATAAGCAACCATCACATCAATAAGCAAACGAAAAATAGCAACAAGGATTAATCAAAGCTATAAGCACATAAACGATTCAAACGACAAAGCTAATAAGCAAATAAGCTCTCAAAAGTTTGATCTAGCAATATTAGCTTACTCTAAACCAAATAAGCTATTTAGAAGCTTATCTTAACAGAAAATATGAGTTTCTAAATAAACTAAAACGATATAAGCATAACAATAAGCTACATTCGAACTTATTCTAGCTTATTAATTCGAAAAGTACTTAAAAACGATTTAGAATGAGTTGAATTAGCTTAGAAAGCTTTTAGGAGTCATTAACTAAGTCGTTAAGAACTTTTGACAATAATAAGCTACGAAAATAAGCACAAAAAATTAGCTTATAGAATAAGCTAACACAAAAAGAAAAGGAACGAACGAATAAGCAAAAGTTAAGCAAACCAAGATCTTGAACAAACTTCAAACCATTTTCATTACATCTTCTTAATAAGCTTGTGACATAAGCTAGTACAATAAGCACGAAATTCAGAAATAAGCTACTACAAAACTAAAATAAGCTAAAAACTTAAAACTAAAACTAAGAAAACTAAAAGCCTAGGTGATCTAAAATGAAGGGGGCGTCTTGTAATTATAGCCAAGAGAGGGTTAGATTTGTAAATTGCCCCTAATTATTAGGGAATGATTGAGCCAATCATTAGGTCTCATTTCCCTTCACACGGATTGCAAATTTATAAAGAATGACCCAACCGGTGATAGAGAGACACGTGGCCATTTAAATCGCTTCATACGAACGCAACAATAGTACTCGTCAGATCTTTTTGCATTGCACATGAAATAAATTAAGAGAAATCACCACTTGCTCGCCATGTGTCAAAGTCCTATTCGCCATTTTCATTTGAGTGAAAGGGCACGTGGGACATTTTGATTTAATTAGGAGCACATGTGATAATGTAGGCTGACGTCACACTCAACCTCTATATAACATATTATCAATATCTGGTTGGGCTTTATATGGGCTTATGATAACATGGGCTGGCCCGGCCCATAAATTGGGTTACGGGCTGGTCCAAATGGATCTGAAGGCACCGCTAGACTCGTTTTTTTGAGCTCTTCCCAATGGCATGCTCGGGGACTTTTCACGACTTTGTCTTTATTTTGAATAATAGGCACTCTTGATCGCGACGAACCCGTAAATACCCGTTTTTGCTCCGTTTTCAATCATTTTTACCTGCAAGACATAAAAATACCAAACAAATATATTTGCATGATAATTATCCATATTTTAGCATTTTTAGTCCGATTAATAATGTTTTACGGGGTATAAATGATGTGTGTTTTAGCACACATCAGATTCCCCCACACTAAACCATTGCTGGTCCCACACGCAATGTTAATAAAACAAACCCGGAAATAAATAATTTTATCCCCTTATAACTTATGACCCTTACAATCAAACAAGAACAGAAAATATCCATTAAAAGGTTCAAAAATCATTTAATTCGCAAGCACCCCTGTTTTACCCATTTATTAAATAACAAAAACTAAGATAAAATTTTTATAAAATTTATTTAAAAGGCTTTAAGAAAAAATATTCGTCATCCTTGACTTTTCACAATCCCCAAACTAAGCTTAAAACAAAATCATAGTCAAATATAAGATTAGATGCTAACGCTACTCATAAATGCTAATTGTGTAAGTATAAACTTAACTCTTCGCTCCCTTATTCCTAAATCCTCTAAAGATTTTTATTATTATTATTGGCGACAAATAAATTTAAGCCTTATTTTTATAAAGTAAACCCGGTTTAGATCATTAATAGTTTGAAATCCTTTCCTAAAGAGGCGATATGGTGAGAATAAAGTCCACATTAAAGTTCTAATTTCACATGATTTAGGGGTTATCCTTTTATTTCATCCGAAACAACTCAACTACGAGTCTAGAGACGAAAGTTTTATTAGATAACCCCGGAGTCGATATTTGGCTTTATTATTGTTATTATTATTGCAACATTATTAAACCTCGGTCCTTTAAACAACTGACACATCGGGCGTCCTAACCGACAAGAGCCAGTAGTCTTATTTTGACCTTGGCGAATTCCTCGACCTTTCAGAAGGCTGTAACATCGGTTGTGAGCCGGCAAGATGCAACAAACTTTTATTAGTCTCGAATTATTACTATGTGCCTTATTTAGAAGACTGCCACATCGGTTGTGAGCCGGCAAGAGACAGTAAACTTTTATCAGCCCACAGTTTTTATTATTATTACCTCCACCCTTTAAACGACTACCACATCGGTTGTGAGCCGGCAAGAGGTAGTGGTCTTATTTCGGCTTCGGTTTATTACATAACTATTATTATAGCCAAATTTCAAGTCATGTGGTCTTTTAACAACTGTCACATCGGTATGCGAGCCGACCATGGCCTATTAGTCTATTACCCCACAACACTGACAAAACCTCGATGTGTACTTTAATTTCACCAGAAGGAATCTCTACGAAGAGATCTAAATTAAGAATCGCAAAAACCTAAAGTAACTTTATTTATTCAACAATTATATAACGTTTATTAAGCTGGTGGGAGCAAAAAGCCACAATTAACCTCTATGAGCTCTAAAGAGATCCAACTACTCCACGCTTAGCATCTAACTTATATTCAACACTATTATTTTTTGTTTTTTGCAAAATTTTAAAGTTAAGCAAACGCTTAGTCTAAAAAGCTAAGGGGAAAGCTAGAGTTTAAAACTCGATCAAGTCAAAAGCTATCAAGTTTTACGGGCCTACTTATTACTAACATTTTTATATTTTCATTATTTTTTTCAATCATTTTTTTAAAGCTACAAATAGAACAATAAAAATTTAATTTTTTTGGCTAAAACGATGTTTTAAGGGACACAACAGGCACATGCAAGATCATATTTTGATAGAAATCCTCCCACCCACACTTAGAACCGAACATTGGCCTCAATGTTCAAAAATGTCGGGTGCCACCCCCATACTTAAGGACAAAAAAGGAAAATGCTAGAAATTCCAAGTGTGAAAGGGGAAACACAATATATATACATGATCATGATTAAGGATTCCATAATAAGCAAAAGATTGAAGACTGACGATTGGATGATTGAAAATAAGCACGAGTCTTCAAGATCTTAAAGAATCCTGCAAAAACAAAACCACACACCAAAGAAAGAAGCACGCCCCCACACTTGGGCTATAAAATCACACACTCTTATTATTAAGAAAATAGAAAGAAGAAAAGACATAGGTTGCCTCCCGAGAAGCGCTTGTTTTTGTGCGAGTCTCTAGCTTGACACTCCCCGAATTTCTTTGTCCTTGGGGTGAAAACTGACCGAAGATTCGATCATCAAAGAAATTTCTCTTAAGATATGACATTTATCGAACAAGAAATTTCTAATCAGAATATGTGGAGTTTTTCTTGTAAAAGAGAAAATTCCATTGATAAAGAAGATCTCAGAATCGAAAACATAATTTTGGTCACCTACCTTAAATGAATCAGATGAGAGGGATCCAAAATTATCCTCAGGAGAAAATAGGTCAAGATAGAATGATAAGCGAGAAGAATTAACCATGTCATGACGAATTCGGTGAAAAATTATGTCTTGCATGGACTTATCAGATGTTAATTCTTCAAACAGAGGTGGGATTTGAACGGTACTGTGTACCTCATCCATTATGGTCTCTGTTTCGAACTCATCACAATGCTCGTTCTGAATATTAAAAATTGGATTATCATAATTATGATGTATCATACGTATCAAAGAAAGAGTCAAGAGAATCCAAGGTTGTCACAGATACCCTTGGGATTGGAACGGAGTCATCACTATCCTTTAAAGGATTTAATTATATTTCCTCGTCCTCCATTAAAAAGGTATCGGGTGGTTCCCCTATAAGAGTATAGATCTCTGACTTATCGGCTTTTGAAGGTTCATCCTTTAATAAATTTTTAAGAAAAAGGATATCTCCCTCAGAATCATAAGTGTCATTATCAATTTCAAGAGGTTTTTCGATTAAAGATTTAGTCGTGCTAAGTTCATCATCTTTAAGCTCTTTAGGAGGGAGATCTCTCGGGATTTCATCGTTTAATAATTCTTCTAGAAAAAGAATACCTCCCTCCGAGTCTTAGATGCAATTATCAATACCCGGTGGTATCGAGTCATCTAGAGAAAGAAAATCGTCGGTCTCCTCCAAAAGTAAGTCAATTTCCCCGGACGGAGTAAGAGAAGGGGAGAGAGACTCGACCACAGAATCAGAAGAGGGAGTGGGATTGCCACTCAAAGAATTGTTTTCAATATGAAATTTATCGCACAAAGAATCAACAATATCAATTCTATAAACGAAATGGTCGGCACGTCCCGTATGATTCTCTAAAGCTTGAAATTTTTCTTCTTGAAGCCGACATGGATATGGAATAGGTGGCTGATACGGATTAGGGTTCGGGTCTTCTTTAGGTTTTGGTGCGGACAATGGTGGAGTTTCTAGAGGTGAGACAAGTGGTGTGCTCTAAGAGCTAGGAATTTCCACCACTTCCGTTATGGTCTCCGGTTCTTGTTCCTTTTCTTGATAAACGAGAGAATGAGGAATAAATGATTCATCCAATGTCAAACCATCCATACTAGTAATAACATGAATCTCTGTAAGAGGGTTTGTGTTGCTCGGCAGCACACATGATTGCCTCTCTTGAAAAATTTCTTCCATTTGATTTTGCATTAACTGATTCGAGGTTTCTTGATTATGGTCATAATTTTCTCGCATGCTAGCAAAATGATACTCAAGAGCTTCAAATTGTGTAGTAAGAACGGTGATGGCATAAATTTGAGTTGAGGTAACACCACTACTCGAAAGTTGAGGTTTATTTCTACAAGTTCGAACTCTGGCTTTATTCTCAATAATGGTTAAGGCATCTTGAGTATTTCTTGTCATTAAATTTCCACCCACTGTTGTATTGAGAGAATCTTGATCAGATTGACACAACCCGTTATAGAAAAAATCAATTTGGTGAAGGAGAGAGAATTCGTGATGAGGAAATTTCCTTAATAAATCTTTGAATCTCTCCCAAGCTTCGGTAAACGTCTCATCGAAAACTTGTTGAAAGTTCATGATTTCTTTTCTAAGCTCTTTGGTTTTAGAATAAGGGAAAAATCGATTCAAGAACTTTGATACTAAATCATCCCAAGTCGTAATGGGACAAGGAGGTTCATTCTCAAGCCATGTATCGGCTGCTCCTTTAAGACAAAATGGGAATAAGATCAACTTCACCACATCATCAGGCACTTGGTTTAGTCTTAGAGTTTGGGTTATTTGGTAAAATCTCCTAATGTGTGAATGAGGATCATCATTTTTAAAACCAAAGAAAGAATTGTTACTTACGAAATCAAGTAACTCGAGTTTTAATTCAAATTGATCTGCTAGAACGGCTGGAACAACGATAGCATCTTCAATACCTAAAATAGGTATTCGGAGTAGCTCTTCCATCGGTCTTAAATGATCGGCCATTTGGACGTCTTCAGCGTTCTCGTCCTCTCCCTGTATAGAACCGTGAAAAAGATTATCGGACTCGGATTCTTCATCTTGACGAAATTGTAAACTTTTCTCGGGATTGGGAAAATGTAACTCGATTTGGTTCGAAGAAGATTGCACGCTCATGTACCAAAAGTAAAACGGAGAAATTTGGTGTTTCATAAGTTTTTAAAAATCTTTGTAAATCTTTATAATCCTCATTTTTATTATATATATAAAAGAAATGGAAAAGTAAAATAGAAATGGAAAATATTTTTTTGATTTTTAATAAGAAAAAATAAAATGAAAATATTTTTGGATTTTATTGATTTTATATATTATTTTTTTTGTGTTTTTTTATATTTTTAATTGGTACAAAAATAACTTTCTAAAAGAAAGGATCTTCAAGGCATCAACCGCGAAACAAAACGTGATGATCGTAACAAAACTTCCCCGGCAGCGGCGCCAAAAACTGATTCACACGAAACGTGCTCGTCGAGTAATAGTATATATAAGTGTCCCGTAGGATGTGAAAATTGCTTGAGGACAAACAATAATCAATCTTCCGGAGTCGAAGTCCCAACGAGGATTGAATTGAAAAATCACGATTATGTTTTCGAAGAAAAATGCTTGATTATCTTTTAATGTTTTTGGTTCTAAGACTATTTTTAATGCTAAGAAAATTATACTAAACAATTAAGCTACGAGAATTATGCTAAAATGATCTAAAAGATTATTAAGATGCAAATTCTTGCTAAGTGATGTGAAAAGTTCATTAAGTGTGAATTAAGGTTCATTAACGAATCAATTTCCTTAGAAAAGACAATTATCTCACAACGTTGGTTTATTTTGACAAAAACCTCTTTAAAATAAATTAATTACTAGATGTGAAGTTTAACTATTTTTTTCGAATTTTGCCCTAAAAAATATTTAAACCACAAATCTAAATAATCCAAAATTATTAATCAATTAAACCATTTTCAAATCCACACTTAATTCACAATTCAAAATTTCAGTTAACAAGCATTGATTAAACTACTCGCTACTCATAATGATTAAATAAGCAAAGCGAAACATTTTTAATCTAAGCTACGCTAATGTATTGAAAAAGGATAGAAAATGGAACCGAATTGAAGAGCCGCAATTAAACGAATACCACCCGATTTATTTAGCTAAAACAAATAATCAAATTCAGTCTAGCTAAATAAACCCTTAAGCTCCACACCTCGTGAGTTGACCGGTACCAAAATCGAAGCACAAATAACAAACTGTTAATAGTAACAGTTTATAACAATATTGGTATAATGCAATAGTCCAAAATCAATTCATAGCCCAACTCTAATTCTATAAACCAAACGCAGCCTACTAACAATAGGATCAACAAACTAAGGCCCGATCAATACAAACGTAGCCTAATTCTCAAACGCATCCTAAGATAATGGATCACTTAAAATTAGACCGAATTCTAGTAACAAGTTTCAAAAGAAATCTTAGATCAAGCTTAATTTGCACTTAATACTAATAAGCTCACTTAATAAGCCGAAAATTAATTAAGCAAGAAAGAGATCACAAATGAACTTAATAAGCATGAAAGTCAACTACAAATTAGCTTTTATCCTCGCAACTCAAATAGATTTATTAAGCTAAAACGAGATCTAATCATTAAAATGATAAAACGAGATTAATAAGCATTTATTCGAACCAATAAGCTGAACTAAATCATAAACAAAGGCTAAATGAATTTTCGTTAAGCACTAGTTTAGAACGAAAACTTTTATCAAACAAATAAGCTACACAAAAAGCTTTGTAAACTTTATAAGCTACAACGATATCTAAAAAAATTAAACTACTTAATAAGCCAATACGCAAACGAAATAAGCAACCATCACATCAATAAGCAAGATTTAAGCTAGACCTTCTTATTAAGCTAAAACCTGAACGAAATAAGCATTAAACTAATCGAATAAGCAAACAAGATCAGCAACAAAAGGATTAAACGAAGCTATAAGCACTTAAATTTTTCAAATGACAAATCGATTAAGCGTATAAGCACACAAAAGATCAATCTAGCAATATAAGCTCGCTTTCAACCAAATAAGCTTATTAGAAGCTTATCTTAACAGACAATATGAGCTTCTATTCAAACAAAAACAATATAAGCACAAAAATAAGCTATACTCGAGCTTATTTTAGCTTATTATTTCAAAAAGTGTTTAAAAACTTTTGAGAATGAATCGATAGAGCTTTAAGAGCTTTTAGGAATCACTTTTTAAGCTTTTAAGAACTTTTGATAATAATAAGCTGCGGGAATAAGCACGAAAGATAGCTTATAGAATAAGCTAACACAAAAAGGAAGATTAACAAAAAAATGAGCAACGAAATAAGTAAACCGAGATCTTTAATCAACTTCAAACCATCTTTATTACATCATCATAATAAGCTTGCGAAATAAGCTAGTACAATAAGCACAAATTTCAGAAATACGCTAATACTAAACTAAAATAAGCTAAAAACTTAATACTAAAACTAAGAAAACAAAAAGCCTAGGTCCTCCAAAGAGAAGGGAGCGTGTTGCTTTTATAGGGGAATGAGGGGTGAAAAGTGTAAATTAGTCCCAATAACCGCCTCATCATAAGCCAATCATTGGCCTTTATTTGTGATACCTCGGATTGCAGTCTGCCAAAATGTTGACCCACCGGTTTAAACATTGCCACGTGTCTTGCAACTTTAGCTTCATTCCAACGCATGGATACTGTCCTTTAGATCATTTTTTTCATAAATTTGAATTTCATTGCAAAGAATAACCGAATTCCTCAACACGTGTTGATAAAACATTCGCCAAAACTTGTGTAGTGGAGACTCACGTGATACCATCCCATTTAATTTACACTCACGTATGCTAACATCATGGTTTTGTCACCCTAGATTTAATATGATTTCAGTTGGGCTTTATAATGGGCTTTTGGACTCCTTTTGGGCTCATGCAATAATGGGTTGGCTTGGCCTATTAAATCCGAGGGCATCGTTGGACTCGTTTTTCCGTGCTCTTTCCAATGGCATGCTCGGGGACTTTTCACGACTTTGTCTTGACTTTAAATAATAGGCACTCTTGATCGCGACAAAATCGTAAATACCCGTTTTTGCTTCGTTTTCAATCATTTTACCTGCAAGACATAAAAATACCAAACAAGCATATATGTATGATAATTATCCATATTTTAGCATTTTTAGTCCAATTAATAGTGTTTTACGGGGTACAAATGATGTGTGTTTTTAGCACACATCAAAGAACAAGAGATAGAGTGGGTTGGATTAGTTTTGAGAGAGAAAGTAAACATGAGAGATGGAATGTATTATGTGTGTGTAGAAAATGAATTACAAAGAGAACCAACTAACCAACCCCCTCTCCAAGGCATGGAGAGGGGTATTTATATGCTAAATATAGCCGGCCATAGGCCTTTGTGAGGCTTTCCATGGGCCTTAGACCATATTAGCTTACATATCATTAACATGACTTACTTACGGGCTTAGACTATTTAGTATTGGAAGTGACCGAGACTTTTCTTGTTCCTAACACATACCTTCAGACTTAGTTGTTGATTGCTCAAAAGGAAGAAGCAGGGATCCAACTCCAAGTTGAGAAATTTGATTTAATGGCTGATGCTGGTGACTGTGAAGATATTGAGGAAGTCAACGTAAACTGCATTTTTATGACCAATTTGCAACAAGCATCAACATCGGGTACTCAAGCTGACAAAGCTTCCGTCTACGATTCTGATGGATCAGCTGAGGTACTCTAATATGAAAATTGTTATAATAATGAGAATTTCAATATAGTTACTCAAGAGGAACACTATACTGAGCTACTCGAGTCCACTACTGAGCCACATCAGGTTCAACGGACGACAGTAATGTTATTCCTGCGGATTCCAGTGTGGATCCTAGTGGAGGCGAATTACAACATCTTCGTGCTACTATTGAGGAAACACGTACTTTCTATGAATCATTGTATAATAATTTGGTCATTGAAGTTGAGAAAATCAATACTGTCAATTGGGAAACTAAAGAAGCAAATGTGAAATTGACCGTTAAGCTTGCAAGAGATAGGGGTCGAGAAAAAAGTTTTGAATTCAATCAAGCAAAATTTGACGAACTTGAAAATGGTTATAGAAAGTCAGTTTATCAAAACAATGTTTAACTAAAAAGATAAATGCACTTCACTTAAGTTCTTCAAGAATGATAACCACTTTGAATGAGGAAATTGAAAATCTAAATAACCAGCTTTCAAAAGAAAAATTAACGCTTTCTTATCTTTAAGAAGAATGGAAAAGTTGAAGAATGATTTCAAAACACATGAAATTGAGCTTCTTGATAAACTCATAGAGTCAGATAAGAAGATTACAGAAATAAATAACATTTTGGTTAAAACGGATCAATCGATTCAAATGATGCATATGCTTTTACCTAAGCAAGACTCGTTTTACCACACAGAACATAAAATGGCTCTTGGTTATCAAATTCCCTTCTATCTCAAGCAAGATCAGAAAAAGCAACAGAGTTTGTATAATGAAAAAGTATTATTAGATAAGCATGATCCTCCTGTTGTGTATGATTCAGAGGAAACACTACAACTTGCTCAAGAGAGTCGTTTAAAAATGAAACAGTTTAACAAAGAAATAAGACTGAAAAATTATGCAAAGATTAATAAACTCCTATGGGTTTTTGTTTCTAAAATGGCCAAGTCACGAGAAAAGGAATATCTTTTAAATACTTTCAAAACGGCCAGTATTTCTAACATAATTTCCAAACCAATTTTGATACCTGATGATAAATTTTCGGATGATACTCCTTCACAGAGTGTTGCACGGAAATTTCTAAATGAGGTAAAAGACACCATCGCGACTCTTCAACATGTTCTAAAGTCAAAAATCTCATTAAGTGCAAACAATTGGTCGTCTCCTGCTCATCTAGAGGTTTGAAAGATTATTAAGGA
>BQNB010071331.1:11600-32804 GCA_026074375.1 Tanacetum coccineum | reverse complement strand
ATCATATCTTAAAGGATTATTGTCCAACTTCATGGCATCTCAAGACGCTAGATTGTCCAAGTTTAAAGCTGATTTCAAACAACAACAAAGCAAAATAACCAACAAAATCAACGCAGTATTAAAGGTCATCACTGATCGATTGGCAGGAGCACTACCTAATGACACGGTTAAGAACCCAAAACTGAGCATTAACTCCACAACTTCATTTTTATCTGCTCATTCTTACCCAACTAAAGAACCACAATGCTCAACCCATATCCATGGTTCGATCAACGCCATCACAATCCATCCCAAGCAACAAAACGACTCCCATGATGACAAGCCAGCAAAGAGTGAAGAAGAAGAGAAGGATAGCCTAGAAAATACCAATACCAACCCTTCCGCATCACTTGATCCATCCATTTCATTCATCATCGATAAAGTCTGCAAACTCAATTCATTTTTCGAATCGCTCGGCTTGGCCCCCTAATTATCCGGCATAGAATTTGTTTGCACCAAAGGGGATGATGGTGACGTGATGTTTATTGAGATAGTTAAGAAGAATGACGATTCCCGCAAGGAGGAGCCTGAAGCAGGAGGATTAGAGGTGGAATATTTTAACATATTACCATATTCGAAGCGAGCTTGCATATCATAAATATCTCATGTGTGGCCCCATCCCCTCAATATTCCTAAAAAACCCCATCATTATGGAAGGATGTCCATCAGACCTTAAAATACCATGCAATATTAGACATGTGCATGTGGAGAAAGCCTACATCGATCTCAACTCCCCTCTAAATCTCATGACCCGAATGATGTATAATTGGATCATGAGAAGAAAAATCAACCATAGGGAAAATTCGGATAGATGAGTTAGCAATTTCACAAGAAGGTTTAAGGGGATGCATGTTTTTGTAGGGAATTTCACTTATGTCACAGACTTCATGATTGTTAAAGATATCAGCTCAATCATTGACCCTAGGCTCTCACAAGTAGTGCTAGGAAAACCCTTCATTAAAATATCCAACATAACTCACGACCCACTCGAAGGAGTAAGGAGTAGTAAGTTTCACAAAAGGAACCAATGAAGTTGCCTATAAAATGCCCTAAAAGATAGAACAGTACAATTCATTATCAGACTTAGAAAAAGAGCATATGAAATCTGTCTACCTTAGGAATAAGGAGGACAAGAGAATAGGAGTGGAGTATGTGATGAGTAAAATATTAGGATTTTACAAAGAATGCCTAAAGCTTGGACCCGAATACGTGACTGGAATGGATGATGAAGGAGAAGTCACGTAAGGACGTGTGACTTCGAGTCTAACTACAAGACTCATAAATAAAGAAAAGCGCTTCTTGGGAGGCAACCCAATGTTTATTTTTCCCGCACTTAGGAGTGTCGTGTGTTTTAATTCCTTATTGTTTGTTTTATTATGTTTGAATGGATTTTGTAATCATGCTTTGTTTGTTTATAACTTCATCTTATTTGCAATCAAAGGTATTTCACAACAAAATAAGTGTAGGGGAATATGTATCCGGTTTTTAAGAACCAAATTCAAACATTTAAAATAAATTGTTTAGATTAATTCGCGTCAGTTTCGAGTCATATGATTGTAATGATTAATTCCAAGTTTTTATGCAGTGCTTTCTTTAGATTTAACTAATAAAATTCCGTGCAGGAAATTTCTCATTAAAACGAAGAAGAAATTTTTCACAGACGCTGGAGATGGTGTCGGGATTAACACCCGATGGTGTCGCGTCTCCAGGAATGTAAAAATTCAAATTTTTTTAGTATTTCTGAAAAATAAAATGTGCAATATTTAAAATTTGTAATTCTTTTGTAAACCTGCATAAACATATGATTACATCATTACTCTCATCCTATCTTTACTGTTTTCATAGAGTTAAAACCCTAAACTCTCATTATATTTATATCTATCCCATCGATTTTATGGTTGGTATAGTTGTCTTTGTCTTTGATTACAGGTTATATTTGACGAGTAAAAGCTTGAAAATTCTTAGGAAGTTTCATTGGATGATTCTTGAAGGACGATTTAACCAGTTATTGCATGTTTCTTCTTCATTATTGAGAAAACCGGGAGAGTACTAGTTTCTTTTCCTTGTTTTCTTATCTCCTTTTTTGTTTTTACAGGTACTTATATAGAACATTGGGGACAATGTTCAACTTACGTGTAAGAGAGAAAATAAGCCTTAGAAACTATTCCTTCATTTGCCATTTGCTTGTTCCTTAAAACGATGGGTAATATATTGAAATATAGCATAAAAAGGTAATTTTGACCCAAATTTATTTTTTTATGACATATACCGATGAAAACCGAGTATTAATAGCGTCTCATGGATAGGAATGTGTATGACTAACATAAAAAAAACCCTTAAAATTCCACCCAAAAAATGTGAGGTTCGCCTTTAGATCTGTAGGAATTCGGGTGTCCATTATTGATACCCAAGATAGTTTATACCTTTAGCTTTCTCGAGTTAAGGTTCGAATGCAGTTATATGTGTCTATTCCGTCATTACAGATGTGTACGTATGGTCTTTGTCGCCTTTTCCGGAGCATTGGTATCGGTATTAAATTATAGGGATAATAGCTTATAAATGTATCTAACTTGTCATATTTTGTAGTTCTGTGTAGCCTATTATTTTTTTTGCAAATGTATGTAGCATACTTTTACATTTCGTCAGTTGTGTGTACCGGGTGAGCAGTTATGTGTACTAATGACCATTTTACCCTTCCATTTACACACTCATGTTTAACCTATGTAGGGGTATATCCTTCAAAAAATACACACAACTATTCACCCGGTACATATACTTGGCGGAATTTAAAAGTAGGCTACACAGAACTACAAAAAACGGAAAGTTAGATACATTTCCAAGCAATTATCCCTAAATTATATGAGTGTACCGGTAGTTTATTAAATTTTAGAACTTGTTTTTGTGATGCATCCTGAGACTGCATAGTAAGTATTAGGATTTGTTAGATAAGAGGCACTAGGATTAACCCATGTTTTAAACCTGTAATTGTTATTATGGTCACACCGATCATATAACTATCCCACACCTTTGTCATGCACTCATTTTTAATGCAGGATACCCCTAGTACAACCCTCCAAGCATATCCTTTTTCATGGTTCTCATAATTTTCTGGTTAAGCTAGACTATTAATGATGAGCATTGTCAACCCTTAAACTAATTGTTACACCCAAATCATTTTAGCCTACCTTGTATGTACTCGCTTTTAGTACATTATTGTATTAACCCAAGTTAATTATTGAGTGCACGGTTGCTAAGTCCTTATCCTTGTAAATACTGTTTTGGGACGATTTGGATTTAAGGTAGTATTCATCTTATGAAGAATTGGGGAAGAAGTAAATTCTTACCCCTAATAGAGCTCAATAAGCTCCATGTTATTTTGATCCAACTCAAATCGGGTCATTAGTTAGATTGTAAATAATCGAGTATGTAAAAGTTCAAGTGTAGGGGTGTATCTATAAACCCCCATGATGTATTATATGTTTAAGCAATGGCAGGGCAAAAGTGTACGAAAAAATGTATATGAAACAAATGTATATAAAAAAGAGTGAAAAAAATGTATGGGCTGCCATTTGCTTATGTCTAGGTTTATATTAGAGTCAAGAAAAGAAAAAGAAAAAGATTGATGTAGAGTTGTGTAGAGCTTGTATATTTTGTCTGAGTCTTTAGCTTTGCAACCAAACAATGTCTATTCTTATAAATAATTAGCTAACCCTTCCACTCCAAATTCACCCAAAGTCACCACGCAAATGTATCCCATCTGTTTCCGTTTCAATTAATGTTATCTTACACCTACACCCTACAACCCTTTAAAAGACCTCTTAGATAGTAATGAATAATGCTTGCGCCTAGCTGTGGAGGTTTGATCCTTTACCAAGCCTATGGTAATTTATATGCTATGACAGTTAACGAGTGTTGATTTTCCGTTTCCCCTTTATCTTATAATTTATTATGCACCCGAGAGAAAGAGAGAATCCTAAACACTTATGTGAGGTGCTAGTATATACTTTCTGTGATTTTAATTACGAGGTCTAGAAGGTTGTATTGCAAAATACCTTTAAATAATACGTTAATTGGCCTTCATATTCCTATTGTCTAGGTAGAAAAGCCTATTTGCTTGAGGACAAGCAAATCCCAATTGTAGAGGTATTTGATGAGGTGTTATTTTATACACTATTTCGGGGTAATTTAACCCCCTAAATCATGCAAATATGCCCAAATTATGTGCTTAATCATTTATTTTCAGGTTTTTAGCACTTGGATGGCTTTTGGAGGAAATACACGAGACTTGGGCTCATTTGGAGAAGAAACAGACAAGATTACGGACCTACACCAAATCATTTGAAGACTTTTGCATACAGTGGCTGGAGACGGTGTCACAGGCATAAAGCGACGCCGTTGTGATCTATATAGTGACGGCGTCAGGAATATCGCGATAGCGTCAAGACGTGGCCGACTTAAAGAAGATCTAGAATCATCTACGTGGCGACGGCATTAGGATTGCAAAGCGACGCCGTCGCGTAGACATCTTTATAAATATAAATTGGTTTTTAGGGTTTTATGTGTGTAACTTTGAGATAACTTTGTATAAACCTAGGGAGACGAACCCTAGTCATTTTAGGAGCTTTATAGGTCGTTTTTAGGGCCTCAAAACCCTGCTGTACTACCTTGAATCCATGTTTTAATCAAGTAAAGTTATTTATCATTAATAATTCAATATGTCTATGTGTTGTTTGATTAATTTATCTTCTTGCTTTCTTTATAACATACGAGGATAAACTCTTCTTTGTATTTATCTATGATTGAATGAAACTTAGGTTGTAGTTCCTTTTGATGTTGCTTCTTGTTGATAAATGTGCGCGTTAGGCTTTAGAAAACCAGCTTTTGTCTGTATCACTGTTGATATGTCTAGAGAAACGCGAGTAGTGTAGAAAGGATACTATCGGTAACAATCTTCATACTACCTTACCCACTATATGTTTGATCCCTCTTAAGTTTTTTAACATGCATTTAATATACTCTTAGGGGCCTTATAATAGTCTTCATAATAGCTTACTTGTGTATTGCCTTAACGGAATATTAAATAGACGTCGAGTTTGTGTAATCCGTTCATGACCTAGGAAATACTTACACAGATCATCACAAGTGTGATAAAGCAACAGATCTAGGAGAAGTAATATGAGGAGTAGTGCATGATTAGGTAAATACATTTGCTTATCATAAAGTTATTACCAGTAGCATAGATTATAATTAGTTTAGTAATTAGTTATACAAACCAACCACTCAAACCATATATTTACATGCTTTCTATTAAATATAAAAACACAAAAATAATCTTCTCTTAACCTCTAGAATTCTATTAGACCATGATCAAGCCTTCCCAACCTATTCCCACATAGAATGATAACAACCCCTGAGTCTTACCTATACTACAATACAACGACTAGGTACACTGCCTAGGGGATTGTAAAACTTCTTGTGAAGTCTTTGCAACCCTCACATCATTACTCAACATGCTTAGTAATATGGAGAATAGTTTCTGATTACAAGAAGCAAGTGGGAGGACACGTAAATCTTAAAGAGAAAAAAATAACAAATACGCAACATTCTAAACACACTAGAAATGTCATAATGAGGATGAACATGAAAATATTGAACCTTATAATGATAAAACTCACATTCATAGATCCGCAAGAATACCTCTAGCACTTGAATGATATATTTTATATCAATGCTGAGGAATATAAGTTAGAGGATCACGGTGAACCTACTAACTATAGAGATGCATTGTTGAATGATTGAATCAGAACTATGAATGATTAGATGCAAGTCCATGGAAGATAATCAATTTTTAGAAACTTGATTGATATTAAACAAACAGTTAGACTGTGAGGATAATATGAGTTTCTTTAAAAGGAAGACTCATAAGGACAATATTGTACACATGATTAATGCACGCCATTTTAATCATACTCACGGATTTGACTGTGATTAACTTTCTTGTTCTACGCTCATTAATTATATAAAGATGATTTATTGTCATACTAGTTTTCATAAAGTTAAAATATGACAATGTGATATTTAAACTCTTTTTTGAATGATTACCTTTGCGATGATGGTGTGTAACCAAAATGTTTATAAATTCAAATAATCTTTATGTAGTATACATAATGCAAGAATCCAAATGTAGATTAATGCATGCATCTAATGGATGAATCTTAAGTTTAATTATTAAATCTATGTTTTGGTTTTTTTTAATTAGAAATAAGATAACTTGTGAGTACACCTAAAAGCTAGTGGGAGTATTATGTTTGTTTTCCTTAAATCACATATGTTGTATATCATATTGAAAACAACATTTCATCTAAGCTAGATGTTAATCCTTAAACTAGAATGAAGCTTCATGAAAAATATTTAGGAAATTAAGCACACAACCTTAGAATATATGTTCATTAAAATAAACATATGCGGTTAATAAATCCAACATAACATGACATATAATTAAGGAAGTCTCAATAGATATATTTCACTTGATGAGAGTTGACATGAATTGAAACCCTAAGTCTAACTAAGGGATTCATCATGTAAAGCATATTGTGTATGGTGTTAATTATAACACTTGTATAATTATAAGTTGAGTTGAAAACAATGATATCTAAGAGAAAATAATTTAGATGATTATTAGTACAAACATTCTTGCAGGAACTATTTGGAATAGAAAAATCATTGCTAGACTTGGAACCTGTAACACCCCACCCAACGTACATTGGGTTGCACAGCGGAATTTAGCAATTAGATGTTACTAAATAGCACCATTTACCAAGATAATAGAAAACGCCCTAAATGAGACGTTTAACAAGCATGTGTTCCATAATTATTCAGAGTTAAAATGCGTTTAGGTCCCTACAGAATTCCAACCACCGTCTATTACAACCATTGAAAGACATGTGTTTCAATTAAAAGACATTGTTTTTAACACAACTTAAGACATTGTTTTTGAAAGACCGGAACACACAAGTAGTCTTTCCATAAAATCAATCACACGCACGACACCTCCACGCCATCGTTGCCTTCATTCTTGGTTACCTGGGATAAAACATGTTTAAAACATCAACAACAAAGTTGAGTGAAATTCATAGAGTTTAAAATAATCAGTAAGCAATAATCTTTGAGCACATAATTAGTTCTCGGGAAAGCACAGCAACAAATGCAATGTTTATCAATTTCTTTTCTTTCACGCAATAAGCTCATGACACCGAACGTTAACAGTACATATGGCATTTCATATGTTAAGGTGCCCCAAAACAATGTATTATTGTTATATAGCTACTATTTTCTAAATATAAAATGTCCGTTTGACAAGGTGTTCATCGTCGGATTCATATCCCGGACAGGGCTGTCAAACCCAATAGATCTATTTAATGCATTAGCGTTTACTTCACAAGGCAATTAACAGTTCATGAAATAAGGGACTTTGACAATAGCTACTTATGCGAAAACAATCTCATAATCGGGTCCAGCATACCATAAAATCATATGTGTTCGATTTATAAAACAAACATGTATCCCCCTCGTGGGTTTTAAAAATATTTAAAACAATTCAAAAGCGAGGCTATGAACTCACCTTAAGCAAAAGATCCAAATCAATCAACTCAACAAGCGTAACTTGCGTCACGTCTTAACCGCGACCTATACAATACATATGTGGCGGTACGTGAATAAAAGTATAATATTTCATATATTGCACACTTGCATACATATATATTACTATTGCGTATATAAAATCATATACTAAAATCTCCAAGTACGACGCCAAACAATTCACCTTGACGCACTTAACCATATTACAACATTCTCCATAAAGTTTCTATTTTTAGAAAGTTTGCCGAAAGTAAGGATAATATAAACCGAACTTCATATTGCGTTATCAATTAACTAACATTACTAACCCTTTGCTGATCATAGACTTTATTCAAAAGTTTATGCAAGTTTGACTTGCAAAAGTCAAAGTTCGTAGTTGACTTTTTACCCCAAAAAAACCTAAATTTGACTCGGCCGTAAAACGTTCATTTTTAGGAGTTACAAGGCCCACCTTATATCAAAACGGACCTTAGGACATCCTTTATCATTATCAAAAGCCTAAAATAGATTTCAATAATTTCTCGACATGCCACGGTCAAGTCAAATTTTCTGGTCAAATAAAGTCAACCCAAAGTCATACCAAATCACATTTTTATCAAAATTTAACTATTCCAACATGTTTAACTAGCCTAAAAATATGTGCCAAAACTATCAAACACATGCTCATACTCAAAATACTTTCAAATCAATTTTGTACTTGAATCATCCAGCAACAATTATATACATGTAATAACATCTAATTAATTCAACACATAAACATAAATAAGTTCTCACAAAGCTAGAACGAAAATCGATTTCGCTTCTCCCTTGGTTGAATCGTACGGACGCAAACACAAACCCCAAACTAAAACCTTTTTCAATCAAACCAACTAGCAAGAACACTAATCTATCAACACTTAACACCCTCTTTAGCTCAAATCTTCAAGTAACCAACCAAATTTCTATTTCTCAAAATACTTGTTGCATGTAAGATTTTCTTAGTGGGAAATGTAGAGGATTAAACAAGGATTAAGATGGTATCAATTAATTGTATTGCATGTCAAAAATAAAGTGGTGGTGGTGGTTTCTTCCTTGTAGTCGGTTCGAACTAAGAGAGGAGGGAGAAAGAGAGTGATTTTGTTAAAAGGAAAAATGGGTGCATATTAGGCCCTATTTATAAAAAAGAAGTTTAACCTTTTGGCAATTCTAGTCCTTCCTTTCTCAATATCTTTTAAAACTAGTACAAAGCGTTATATCTTTTAATAAAATCGGCCAAAGACTCGAATACCACCACGTTTATAAATATTTTAAACTCGTCCCACTAATTTTACATTAAAACGCTTAATAATCGTTAAACCTCGTAAAACATAACCTTTAAACATGGTTTTTACAAAAACTTGGAGAAACGTCGTAAAATACGAAAATAACATAATCACGCTCTCGGAGCAACGATATAAATTTTTTTGACGTTCTTAGATGCTAAAAACTAATAGAAACTAAATCACGGATTGAAATTACCTTATCAAAGGAAATTTCTATCAAACCTCATATAGTTTAAATGACTATAACTATTTACGTAGCAAAATAACTGTCTAAGCTCGGAATAAACGTTGACCTGAAACTCGGGTTGTTACATTCTCCCCTCCTTTAGGGAGCGTCATCCTTTAGGGAGCGCTAGAAAGAGATGGGCTTATGGCATTCTTACCATATTATCTCTGATAAGCTGGAGCTAGTTGATAAGCTCTATTGAGCATTTTTGTCCTTGTTTAAGCAAAGGACTAAGGTACATCTTCTCTTTTACTTTATTAAGCTTATTATCTGATCTGCTTATAATTCTGCTTATTAGTGCTTAGTTTGTGTTTCTTATTGTTTATTTATTCTTATTTTGTTTTAAGTTAGCTTAATATGCTTAGTTCTTAGTTTAAAATAGCTTAGTTTAAGTTTTATTAGAAGCTGCTCATTTTTAGTTATATTAGCTTATTAGAGTAGCTTATTTTTTAATGCTTATTTCTTTTAAGTTTTGCTTAATTGTCTTAGTTATGCTTAGATCTCAATCTGTTTTCATAATTTTAGGCTTATTTAGTTCTGTTTTAGTTTTAAAAAAGAAAATCTAGTTTTAAAGGGGTGTTTGGGATAAGTAGTAGTAACATTAGTTACTACTGCTAAAGCTTGTTTTGGTTATCAAACTAGAAGTGATTAGCTTTTTTCAGTCTTAATGATAGTTTTAATTAGTTTAAAATAAGTCTTGTTAAGTTTTAAAGTTCGTTATCATCAAAAATTCAATTCTGCTGTCCTAAAAGTTTTTTAAACTGCTTATTTGCTGAATCTCTTCTGAACAATCTTCTCCATCGTTTCATGAATCAATTCTGGACCGGTGAGTTGGCTATCTCCAACCTCACTCTGGCAAACAGGCGATCTACATTTCCGTCCATACAAAGCCTCGAATGGCGCGGCCTTGATACTTGGGTGGTAACTATTGTTGTATGAGAACTCGACCAATGGCAGATGTCGATCCCAACTACTTCCAAAGTCGATACACTGGCATGCAACATATCTTTAATTGTCTATATAGTCCTCTCGCTTTGACCATTCGTTTAAGGGTGGTAAGCGGTACTCATATCTAAATTTGTCCATAACGCCTTCTGAAGCGATCTCCAGAATCTAGACGTAAAATGGCTACCTCGATCCGAAATGATCGAAATAGGAACACCATGTCTACACAAAATCTCCCTCAAATAAAGTTACGTGAGTTTCTCCATGCTATCCGTCTTCTTCATCAGTAGGAAATGAGCTAATTTGGTCAATCGATCGACAATGACCCATATCGTATCATACCCATTTGGCGTTCTAGGCAGTCCACTAACAAAATCCATTGTGATCCTTTCCCATTTCCAAACAGGAATCTCAGGTTGTTGCAGCAACCCAAAATGGTTTCTGATGCTCATCTTTAACCTTCGCACAAGTCAAACACTTACTAACATACGTGGCAATATTAGCTTTCATATTCGGCCACCAATACAACAACTTCAAATCTTGATACATATTGTCCGATCCCGGATGGATAGAATACTTGGACTTATGCGACTCGTGCATAATCAAATCCCTCAATCCACCGAATCGTGGCAACCAAACACGATTTCCAAAACAACGCACTCCATCGGGGCAAAACTCGAATATTTGCTTAATCAATCTCCCTAAATTTTCTGCTTTCACGTTCTTCTTTTTCAGCGCTTCCATTTGAGCTTCTAGGATTTGCTTAGGTAGATTGTTGTGAACAGTCATCATCAAAGCTCGAACACACAATGGCCTATTCCTTTCTTTCCAACTTAAGGCGTCAGCCATAACATTCTCTTTTCTAGGATGATAACGAATCTTACAATCATAATCACTTAAGAACTCAATCCATCTTCGTTGCTTTATGTTTAGCTCTTTCTGATTCAGAATGTACTAAATACTTTTGTGGTCAGTAAAAACCACACACTTCGTTCCATACAAATAATGACTCCACAACCTAAGAGCAAAAACAACGGCTCCCAACTTCAACTCATGAGTAGCGTAATTCTCTTCGTGTGTCTTCAATTGTCGGGAAGCATACGCTATCACCTTTTACCGTTGCATCAACACGGCTCCATAACCTTTAAGTGATGCATCGTAATAAACCACGAAATCTTCCGTTCCTTCAGGCAACGCTAAGATCGGTGCACTACACAATTTTCACTTCAGTGTCTGAAAAGCTTCCTCTTCTTCCTTACCTCACTCGTACTTCTTATCTTTCTAATTTGACGTAGTTAGAGGCTTGGAAATCATAGAAAAACCTTCAATAAACCTCTGATAGTATCCAACCAATCCTAAAAATTGTCTCACTTCAGTTGGTGTTGTCGGTGCAGCCCAATTCCTAATGGCTTTGATCTTTGCAGGATCAACATGAATACCATTATGATCAATCACGTGACCAATGAATTATACCGAATCCAACCAAAAGCCACACTTAGAAAACTTGGAATACAATCTCTCCTTCCTAAGCAACTTTAAAATAATCTTCTAATGCTTTCCATGCTCTTCTTTGTCCTTGGAATAAATCAAAATATCATCAATTAACACAATGACGAACTTATCAAGATATGGCTTGCATACTCAGTTCATCAAGTCCATGAATACAACAGGCACATTGGTCAATCAAAATGGCATTACTTGAAACTTAAAGTGACCATACCGAGTTCTAAATGTAGTAATTGGAATGTCCTCTTCTTTAATGCGAAGCTGGTGATATCCTGATCACAGATCGATCTTAGAATATACGCTCAAACCTTAAAGTTGATCAAATAAATTGTCGATTCTCGAGAGAGGATAACGATTCTTAACAGGCAACTTGTTCAATTCGAAGTAATCAATACACATTCGAAAAGACCCATCTTTCTTTTTCACGAACAACACTGGTGCTCCCTACGGTGACGAACTCGGACGAATAAATCCTTTCTCCAACAGCTCTCATAATTGCTTTGACAACTCTCTCATCTCAGACGGTGCCAAATGATACGGTGCACGTGGAACACGTGCAACCCGAGGTACTAGATCAATTCGAAATTCTACTTGCCTTGGTGGTGGTAGTCCCAACAAATCATAAGGAAACACCTCAGGAAAGTCACAAATTACAGGCACGTCTTCTAATCGCTTCTCCTTTGGTTTCTTCTTAGTCACATGTGCCAAAAACAAATGACAACCTTGTTCGATATACTTACGGGCTTTAATACAAGATATGACCTTTAGTCGGGACATACCTTTGTCACTTTCGACTATCAACATCTTGTTCTCATGAGGTATATAAACACCTTATCACCAAAAATGATAACGACATCGTGCTTGACAAGCCAATCCATACCAATTATAACGTCAAACGTATCAAGCTCAATTGGCATGAGATCGATTTCAAAAATATGGTTCACTAAATTCAAAGTGCAACCTTTTAAAACGGTGTTCATACTAACTATCCTTCCATCGGCTAACTCTACCTCATAACTGGTATTTATTTTAACCGGATCGATATCAAGCATGGAACTAAATCTAGTGTCCACAAAACTCCTATCGGAACCCGAATCAAATAAAACAGAAGCATAGCAGTTATTGAGTAGAAACGTACCCGTAACTACATTCGGACCTTGCGGCTCAGCATCCTTAATCACATAAGCACGGCCACGAGCTTCTCCAACTTCCTCGTGCTTGACCTTCTTTGGGCATCGGTTCCTCATGTGACCTTGCTCTCCACAATCATAACAAGTCAAAATGGGCTGAGCATTTGCACCCGTGGTAACATCCTTTTCCTTGCAATACCTCGCTTTATGCCTAATATTTCCACACTTGTGGCACTTGATCGTACATTGACCAACATGGCGAGTAAAACAACGTTCACACTCATGAAGTGATCCAGAAGACACCTTTCCCTCATTCGGGGCAGTAGTCATATCTCGCGCGTTCCCTTGCTTTTGATTATTCTGTGAAGATTGGCGTGAGTTATCCTTGTGGTTGCTCTTACCACTAATGTTCCCACTTTAAAAGTTCTCCCACTTTTGCTTATTTCCTTCAAGAATCCTTTCATTCTTAGCTTGCAACTTTTGTTCCATTAACTAATGTGCCATACGCACAACTTCATTCAAATTGGTAGGCTTAGAAGAAGTAACTTCACCCTCGATGTTATTAGATAATCCTCGGATGTATGCCTTAATTTTCACACTTTCCGGCTCGACCATTCTTAGACACATCAAATCTAACTCATTAAATCTTTAAGTATAAGCCACCATGTTATACTCCTTGACCTTCAGGTTCCATAACTCATTTTCCATTCTTTGCAGTTCTTCAGCAGGACAAAACTCTAGTGTCATCAATTTCTTCATCTCAGTCTACCGCATTTGGTTAGCAACATCTAGTCCCAAAATTATGACTTTAGAGTTCCACCAAGTCAGTGCAGGTCCTCGCAGTGTAGCAGCAGCAAACTTAACTTTCTTGTCTTCCACACACTCGCTTATCCTAAAAGTCATCTTCTTTTTCTCAAACCATCTCCTAAGTTCAATAGCTCCTTCGGTACCATAGAAATTATCAGGGTTACACTTCATAAATCTATCAAAAGTGTATTCTCAAACAACAGGTGCGGTAACTTGACCCCAAGCTTGTCCAAATGCACTAGCATTATTCCCGGCATTCGCTTGCCTTGCCCGCTCAACAGCGATAGCAGCATCAACACTTTCTTTGATCATTCATCGAACGACAGCTTGAGTCAAAGGTGCAGACTTTGGAGGCATGATTCTGTCACGTCACACAGAAAACAAGTTGATAAATATTCATAACATGATATACTCATAACATGATACAAAGTCAAATCAATCACAACTACAGTCACCCAACATCAAGTAGTAATCAAAAGATAGTCATTCATTATTCATCATAGAAGAGTTAATACATAGTTGCATTGTGTTTCAAAATGATATAAATCGTTACAACCAATAGCATCAATTCTACTAACTGAGGATTCAGTTTAGTGATTACACAATAAAGATACTACTAATGAACTAAACTACTAAGAATCACGAGGGGATCCTCGCGGCTCAGATGATGGACTCTTCTCATCTTCAACCGGAACATCAATAACCTCATTCGGTCTTTCTTCAAACACAAATACCCTACGAATCATCTCTTAGTAGAACTCATAAGCTTGAACTCTAGTCCAATAGAGATCTCTCTCGACTCTTTCTTTCTTCATACTAAGAAGTGTGTTGCTTGACCTTGCGTCTTCCAGTTCCTTCTTCAACTTCTTACATTCAGCTCCTTCTTCAGCATTACCAAGCTTTCTAACCAGATTCTCCATTGCAGCCGCTCCTTCTTCCATACTAGATCGCACTTCATTACCTAAATTCGCAATCAACTTACCGTAATACTTATCTTTTGTCTCCCCCTTCTTTTCAATCGGTGCATGGGCCGTCTCACGACCACACACTCGTCTTGAAAGAGAAGCAATCCAACCAAAAAGACAGTCAATGTCCCTCCTCATGAAGCCAAGCAGTAATCTATCACCATCCTCTCAAAGGAAAGTGGCAGTAGATGACTCACCTACCTCATGGACACTAGCAGGAACAGTCTTATCATCGGGTTCAGCCGTGTCCTCAACCTTAATCACATCTTCAGGTATTGAATCAGAAGCAGGTGGCAGTGGGTTAAGAGGATCCTCCTCTTCATAAGGAGATGTCAACTCCGGCTCATTCTCATCTTCTTCGTATTCTATATCCATATCTTCTTCTTCTTCTTCTTCTTCTTGAGGTTCTACTTCTTCCTTAAATTCTTCCTCTTCTAGGTCCTCGTCTTCATCTACTAATACATGTTTGGAATAACAAGAACAACATCGGGTTGATTCGGCTCAACTACGGGTAAATCATCCACATGATCAAGAGGAATTACATTTTCCATGATAATCTATAAAATACCATATAATACTTATTCAATAGTGTTCCAATAAGAATACTATTATCCAAAATAACAGTTCGCATAAATGCGCAACAAATAATAATTTGCAATTTGTGGCATTCTCGTTCAATATATATCTCAAATATACTCCAAACAAATATATTAATAATTATTATATAATCACATAACAATCTATGCAGACAACACATGCATAAATATATCAATACATAACAATTTATGCATACAACACATGCATAAACATTCCATCTCTTTCTATATGTAACCAATGGCAACGAGGAGTCTTGGCGTGCGTGTAGAAGCGTTATAGTTTACGTTTTCAAAAACTCGACCTAGTTCTCAATAACCTTATGCTCTTGATACCACTTTGTAACACGCCCATTTTTTGATTGCGTAGCGGAAATTACTATGGGTGTTACTAAATAGCATAATACACCAAGATAATAGAAAATAACCTAAATGAGACATTTTACAAACATGTGTTCCATTATTTAATCAGAAAAAATACGTTTAGGTTCCTAAAGGAATCGTAACCACAACCATTACCACATTTGAAAGTCAATTGTTTCAAATTAAAGACATTGTTTTAAAACACATTAAGACATTGTTTTTGAAAGACAAGGAACACACAAGTAGTCTTTCACCAAATCATCACATGCATGACACTTCCACGCCATCGTTGCCTTCATCCTTAGTTACCTGGGATAAGACATGTTTAAAATGTCAACAAAATTGTTGAATGAAATTCATAGAGTTTAAAATAATCAATAAGTAATAATCTGTGAACACATAATTAGTTCTCGGGGAAAACATTGCAATGAATACAATGTATAACATCTCTTTTCTTTCATGGAATAAGCTCATGACACCGAACATTAATAATAAATGTATCCTTTCATATGTCAATTTGCCCCAGAACAAGGTATTATTGTCATATACCTACTACTTCTAAATACAAAACGTCTGTTTGACACGATGTTCACAAGGATTCAGACCTCGAACGGGGTTGTCAAATCCAATAGATCTATTTAATGCATTAGCGTTCACCTCGCAAGGTAATTAACGGTTCATGAAATAAGTGACTTCGACAATAGCTACTTATGCGAAAACATTCTCATAATCGGGTCTAGCATACCATAAAATCATATGTGTTCGATTTATAAAACAAACATGTATCCTCCTTGCGGGTTTATAAAACAATCAAAATATTTATGTAGTTTATTGGATATCATAACACAAGCAAGAGATGATGGGTTGGCTACTTAATCTTAGAGAGAGAAAGTGATATTTCTAGAGAGAGAAAATGCAAGATAAAGTATTATCATAAAATGAACAACCAACCCCTTCCCATGGCTAGGAAGGGGTTTATATACATGAGAGTTTATGCCCCAATGGGCTTGAGTATGGGCTTACAAGTGGGCTAAAGGCCCGACCCAATACTATTCGTCATACGCTTACAATTTAGACAACGAGCTATGCTATTCTAGATTATACACGGGGTGACCGAGTCTTTTTCATAATCCTAACATTAGCCATGCACAAAATTTGTTATCATCTTCTTCCTCGTTCAACTAGCATACACAGTTAGGGTTTATGGTTTTGTTTCGAATTGATCCAACAAAAAACAAAAAATAAACACGTTACGATGATCGTTAAAGGATTCTATTCTAAGGTAAGTCGTTTAGAAAAACGCCCGAAAGACGAAACTCGAAACCGAAAAACTAAAACAAATAGAAACTTACTCGTTTAACTGCTAGTAAACCTTTTACCACTAATTAACCTTAACCGTACCGCAAATAAACCAAACTTAAAACAGTCTTAAACGAAATGATAACTTGAAACTGTATTTCGCTGTTTAAACACCCTTGCTTATTTCGCTGAATGAAAACAACCTTGCTTATTTTGCATAATTAGCACAATCTTGCTTATTTCGCAGTTTAAACACACCTGTGCTTATTTCGCATAGTGAATAAACCTTGCTTATTTCACTGAATTAAAAAAACCTACTTATTTTGCTATATGAACCAAAGATGCCTATTTCGCAGAATGAATCAAAAATGCCTATTTCACAGAATGAAGAACTTGCCTATTTTGCTGAATGAATAGTATGTTGATCCCAATAGAATAGATCGTTAATCCCTTAGCTTGTATAAGGTATAGTTATGCAAGATAAATCTAACACAACTATAGTAGAAACTTTGATTGTGAATATCAAAGACTATACGAAATCTAGTCAATGATACTAAGAAGAATTACAATGAAACAGTAATGAACAAGATCAATAATAAAACAGTTTACCAAACTTTCAGCCTCAATATAATACGAACACTCTTAATAGTGTTAGGGTTTACAAAACTTTGAAGCTATGAATAGATAAACAGAATAATGAAATATATCTGGATATATATACATTATGCCCTAGGACCTCCTTTTATACACCAAGGAGTCCTACAAGGCTTATAATACTTTCCTAAGTTATCATTATCTTTTAAATAAATACATTATATGAATCACAAAAATATTTCATACTTATCCCGTAAGTAATCTTGATAAACAATCTTCATCTTTATCCTTTCTCTTGTCTTTATCATTTTAACAGTAGAAACTCTTCTAGCAGTTGTAATCTTTCAGTAGTTGTAACCAGCAGCATTAACTTTTATACCAGCAGCACTAACTTAGCAGCAGTAACTTCCAAACAACTTCAAAAAGTCTTTTAATCATAACAATCCTCCCCTAAACTTGATGTTCATCTTCTGAATCTTTAAGTTTCTTGATTAAAAGCTTTATCTTTACTAGGAGGATGCATTCAAACATTTCCAGGATTCTTGAGTTGTTTTATCATTAGCTTAAGAAGCTGATAACACATTTCATTCCAATATTCAGCTTGAAGCTTCTTGTTGAGTATTTCTGTGATTGTTGCAGGTGTAAGTGGATATCTCTTTTCTACCAGCATAAATATATGCAGATTCTGAAATCTCACAAAATGTACTTCACTTAAAGAAAATAGCTTCTAAACTATCAGTTTGTGTCCTTATAGATTCCTCCACACTTCACTTTCTACATCAGGTTCAAACATCACTTTTAGATCACCCCATAGCGCTCTCTCATATCCCTCCTCTGGCCTTGTTAACCCATGCTTAGCTTTAACCAACTTCCAGAGAGTTTCCAAGTCTTCTCTGTCAATATTTTGAAGCATCTGAAGCTCTTATGATTTGAAAGTATCCCATCTTTCCTTCTTTGATGATTTTCCAGTCAACAATGATTGGAGGCTTAGTGGCTAGAGGTATAGCATCAATTGCTACCTCATCATCAAGAACTATCTCCATATGCTTTTTCATCTCTGCTTCTTCTTGATCATCATCTACTTCAGCTTCTACATTCTCATCTAACTTCTGCTTCTTTAAAATTTCAGATTCAAGTTCTTCTCCTGCTCTTTTAGAACTTCCTTTTGTTCTTGTCTTACTTCCTTTCACTAACTCTGTATCCATGTCTACAAATGTGTTTACTATTTTCATTTCTTTGTCAAATAACATCTGAAAATCCTTAAAGATTTTGGTCTTTAATTGATTGTGCTTGTATCCAGCCATGTTTTTCAGATAAGTAGACATTGTATTTCTCTTTTGAGCCTTAGTTGGTGGTTTTCTTCTCTACTCTTCTGCTCTAAGTCTTGCAAAATGCTTCTTCCTTTTATTCATGAGCTCCACAAACAATCTTAACTTTTCTTCAATAGTCAATTCTCATTGCTCTTCTTCATGTAATCATACAGCTAGCTCATAATCTGCATCCATCATAGCTTGAACATTATCCCATTCAGCAATGTTTGCATCTTCTTCTCTTTGTCTTGCAAACTTCTCTTCTTCTTCCAATTTAGCATCTAATTGAGCTTGAAGTTTTTGAGCAACTTCCTTATCAAGCATAATCTGATCTTTCTTCAAAGGGTTTTCAGGCTTAACCATTTTTGCCTTGCCTTTGTCTTTAGCCTGTGGAAGTTGTGATGGTTGTAAAGGTGATGTTGTTGTTGTAAATTCACTTTGCTTTTGAACTACAACCCCTCTAGCCTTGGGTCTTGTAACAGCAGTTGTAGTTGTTGTAGCAGCAGTTGTAATAGCCTTGGGTTTAGCTGCTTTGATTTCTATTAAGGTCTGAGCCAGAGTCAACTCATCAATAGTTGTTGTTGTAGTACTGCCAGTAGCAACTTTAGCAGTACTAACTTCCTTCTCAACCACATCCTGTTCTGCAAACACTTCTTCACCATCAAGAATACCTATATCAAACATTTCTTCATCATTCCTCCCCTGAGTCTCATCAACCAAAGTAACCTCTGCATCAGCATCAATATCAGCTATTTTCCTCCCCTGTTTGGATGCATCCTCCTGATCACCCAAACCTTTATCTTTAGAGGAAACAACTTGTGCAGATCTACTAATCTTGAATGATCTTTTCATCCCTGGAGGTTTTGACTTCCTTTTCCCTTCCAGCTTCTTGACTATCTTTTTCAATTCAGTAATCTCTGTAGCTTGAGAGATCTTTGTTTACTCTAAGTCAAAACTCCTTGTGATAACCTGGTACAAAGTTCCATCAATTATTTTAGTTTTAGTCTATCCTCAAAACTAAGTAGTGGATCATTGGAATGTGTAGGTATACTTGCCACATTGTTAGTATCATCAGTGACAGGTTCTGTAGGACCACTAAGTTGAGAAACTTCAGTGTCCTTTCTCTGTTTCCTTCTAGACTGTTTCTTCTGGGGTTTAGATGTTGATGGTTAAGTAGTAGTGGGTGCATGATAGGAATCAGTTGGTATCTCTGAACCTTCACCTACTTGTTCTTATGCTTGAACAATCATGGTTGGAAATAAAGGTGTGTCCCTACCAGAAAAGTCTTTTCCATGCCTTTTCATATTAGCAAAGACCTTCTTAGTGTGAGAATGTGTAACATAAATCTTTTTATGTTTAGACATTCCTTCAACTTATTTATCCAGGAACACTTGCACAAACCTTAGATAAATTAGAAATTTAACCCCACCCTCTAAGTTCTTCACCATATTATCAAAAATGTACTTAGAAAAGTTAAATTTTTGGTTTGTGGCAAGACTTCATTCCAAGCATTAGTCTTAGCACTAAGGCATTGCAGAATTATATGGATAAGAAATTTCCATTGAGGTGAAAAGAAAGCTTTATAGAATGTAAGCTTTTGTGTAAGATTTTCATACCCCATGAGTGTCAGTTGTTCAAAAATTGTAGCATTTGGAAGACATTAAGTACATTCAGCATCTTGTAATTGAAGATCACTTCTTACACTTGTCTCAATGATGATCACCTTCTTCTTATCCACTAGGGCTTGTATCTGCACTTCTCCATAAATAGTTTTCACCTTTACAGTAGCCCAGAATTGCTCAATACATGCAGTATAGATTATGGGATTAACCGTTAACGCATATTTGATAGTATGTGCGTTAAAAAAATCTACAATTTGCTCGAATCCATCACTTTCAATGGGTTTATCTAAGAGAAATAGTAGTAAGTATAACTAACAACATTAACATAGTAGTATTGAGTATAACTAGCAGCACTAATTATACTTACCGGTATAAAGTTAGCCCAACAGCACAAACTTGATTTTCATCATTAGCAGCTTTTTCATCCCATTTAAATAATCATTTGTTGTATAATCCGTTGTATATGAACACAATTAACCTCCCCCCAATCAATGCTTCAGAGGTTAAGCATTCTAATACTTGTAATCAGATATTAAAATCTGCTAATATCAAATGCTTTTGTGAGCACATCTGCAACATTCTGATCTGTGTGAATCTTTATCATCTAAATAAGCTTCTTCTCATTGGAATCTCTGATAAAGTGATGCCTAATCTCAATGTGCTTTGTCTTTAAGTGAAAAATAGGGTTCTTCACTATGCATATAGTACTCTCATTATCAATATGAATCTTAGTCTACATAAAGTTATATCCATAATCCAGCAATTGATTTTGGATCCAAAGCACCTGTCCACAACAATTGGAAGAAGCTATATACTCGAATTTAGTTGTGGAATTAGCAACCACAGTCTACTTCTTACATTGCCAT
>BQNB010071330.1:9671-32805 GCA_026074375.1 Tanacetum coccineum | reverse complement strand
TTAGTATTACAATAATTTAACACATTAAAATTACTATACTACCCATGAGATATTTTTTAAAGGGATAATTCTATATTTACCCAATTTGAATATCAAAATTCCATATTTACTCAAAACACAAGTTTTTAATGCATAAGTACAATGCATTTAAAGCATGTGTTGAGAAATATGTAATTATCTGTCACACCCCGTCAGTGGCGGAAACACGGGATGCGACGATACCGTTCATCGCACAAGATACAAGATCATACACTTTACAATTTACAATCGTGAAACTTAGGTTTACATAAATTTTACAAGTTAAAAACTTGAAAAAATACAATAATCAAAACCATCTTGACCCAGTCCCATTAGGTTAAATCTTTGCTCTCCCAATACCATTCACATACTTTTTGTTTTGACACACCCAAAAATGATACTCGAAAACGTCAACAATAATGTTGGTGAGCTCGTAGGTTTGACCTTAAACCCAAAAACTGTGTCAATATTTCAACAGTGGACAATAGTGGTATATGACACTGAATACATGCAAACAACCTTAGCATCACCGCTAATCAATAACCATATGTCACTTACGCACCTAAAGGGCCTACCAGCTGGAGCACTAAAATTAGGGCAGGACCACACACAAACCTGGATAGGCGTACCCATCCGCTCCAATAATCACATAAATACTGGGTAGGCGTACCCATCCGATCCAATAATCTCACAAACACTGGGTAGGCGTACCCATCCGATCTAAAAATCTCACAACACTAGGTAGGCGTACCCATCCGATCCCAACAATCATGCATCATATAATATTCACATAGAAGTCATAAGCACATAACTTATCCCAAAAAATCACATTTCACACAGTTCAATTCAAAACATTTCAACACACATTTGAGTATCATTTTCCCCCAACGGAAAAACAGTAAAAAGTGGGGCTACGAGAACTCACCTCAATCAGCAATCAAAAGCAACCGCACAACCTCAAATAAGGCATAACACAATCAATCTCTACGCAAGCCATAAAAAAAACAATGTACCCGACAACGACCTAATATATACCCACTTTATTAATACTTGCACACATTATCTTATTGTACAAGTGCTCTTCTTAACTCACGTAAAATCCTCATTTTCATCCCAAAATCTCATTTCACCATTATATCATTCCAAACTCGTTATCTTATAAAGTTAATTCATTACTAAAACCGTCGTCTTATCACCAAGACTTTACCTCGTTATTAACACTTTATCTCATATTATGGTTGTGTGGTAATTACGCGAAAACGACTCAAAAACACTTGGGCAAAGTGCGACATCAATACAACAAAGCTCAAACCCTCAATCGTTAGAACGATACAATCGCCAAAATACTCCGCGGAAATCTGACGAAAAGAATGAGTAGAAAACTCACATAGCCGAAATTAAATAACTCCACATTTCTGAATCTGAACGATATATATATATATATATATATATATATATATATATATATATAAAATATGATATATATATATAAATACGTACTTAATAACTTAAATAAAAATAAATAAATAATACTTTATTATTATTTTTTGTCTTATTATCGGGCTAACGGGGTACCACGTCTCGTCATTAAATATGTCCATGACCCAAAGCTTTTACCTCGACTCTAAACATTCCATAAGAATTATCCTTCGTTTCCTCAAATAAAATCGACACAACGATTGATTATAGTAAATATTATAAAAAAAGTTTCGAGGAAAATATATTTTATTATTTTTTTTGGCATTAAATCTTTAAGTAAAACGACTTTTCATTATTAAAATCCTTGAAAATTTCCCTTTTTAAACAATGTCACTAAATATAAATTTCTTTCGAAAATTCGGCATGACCCGTAACGTTTTTTACACATTGTTTTTTTTTTTTTTTTATTTTTTTTTTTTTATTTTTTTTTTTTTTTGTTTTATTTTTATTTTTTTTTTTTTTTTTTTTTTTTTTTTTTTTTTTTTTTTTTTTTTTTTTTTTTTTTTTTTTTTATTTTAATTTTTATTTTTTCAAGTCCTTAAACCTTAATCCAAAACACTTTTATCACAAACCCGAACCCCATTTTTCGCAACATTGAGATTTTTCACACATTTTTTATCAAACGTAGCAAATAACTCCCTCACATCCGACAAATCCAACAAAATCTCTCTTAATCCAACACAATTCCTTTAGTCCATTCATAAAGTCCACAAATTCATTTACTTCTTATTGGGTCTTATGGCCCATTATGGTCTTAAATACTTAGCCTTAATGTTGCAAAAATCGGCCTAGGCGGCCTTGTAATCGGCGATTCCAAGCTACTCTGCCATACACCTTGGAAAATAAGGCAAATCGAGTGAAAAATCGGTCTGATCAAAGTCGGCAACAAATCGGTGAATAGTCGGTCAAATCGGCCTAACCGGCCTAATCGGTCAACGAAAGCCAAACAATTTTTTTTACCTAAAGTTAGGTTTTCTATCCATTTTTACGCCTCTATTCTTATTCAGTCATTCACTGATTTACACCACACACTAAAGATAAGCCTTCACTCTCACAAGTCACAACTAATCTATCATTTACGCTCATGCTTATTAGTTTCAGCCTAACATGTTCAAATGTTATCATCTTTAGGACTTCTTCCACTCAATTTTTTTTAAGAAGCTTATAGTTTATTCCCTGTCATAAAAGGTAAATGGCATGGTTGTAATCTGTTTGTGATGCTCTATATATTATTTTTAGATGAAGCTGAATTTGTGGCAAGTTAGGTGCAACCTCTAAGTGTTTGTGATGCTCTATGTTTTGTACAATGTGACTTTGAAAACTTTTAAATTAAGTATATTTAAAGTGTTATATCCATCTCATACAAGTAACTTTGAAATTTATATATAAAATTTTCAAAACCCATTAATCGCGCCTAGACCGATTACAAGCTACAAGGTGGTTGACCGCCCGGCTAGCGACTCGCGATTTTTGCAACACTTCTTAGCCCGATAGTAAAGATTAGTCCATACTTCTTTTCATAAATCAAAAATACAAATCGAAACCCAATGGGCCTTTAGCCCATTAAGCCGAATTAAAACATAAGCTGCAAGCTCATAAATAGGCAAAACCGTATAAGCCCCAAGCCAAATAAGCCAAATTGAATGCCAAATAAGCTATAAGCTTAATATAAGCCATAAGCTTAATATATAAGCCGAAATCAAATAAGCTATAAGCTTAATATAAGCCGAAACTAAATAAGCCATAAGCTTAATATATAAGCCGAAATCAAATAAGCTATAAGCTTAATCAAAAACCAAGTCCATTAACCCCCCAAATGGGTTTTTTATGTTCCCCCCCCCCACGTGGGCCGAGCCCTCCTTGGTGTCGGACCAACGAAACCAAACGCACCCTTATTGTGCCGAACGAAACCAAACGCATCCTTATTGGGCCGAACGAAACCAAATGGGTCGGTTGGGTTGAGCCCACACGAAAACCATCCACACCGAATATCTCATAAGCCAAAATAAGCTATTCCTTAGCTTACTGAATAAGCAAAACCTCCAAATAAGCCCTTATAAGCAATTTTTTATAAAATGCAAAATTACCAAAACAACCATTTTATTTAAACTAAAAATCTTTTCTTTCTTTCTTTTTATAAACCGATGCACAAACACACCTTTTTACATTTTTGTTTTCAAGTTTCGAACTTTTTGGCGATCAACTTGTACAACTAGCGTCTAGACATCACAATAATCACAAAAGTGCAACTTTAAATCAAAGTTTTTGAAAAAGTTACTTGTTTGACGATTTGGGTTCGCTGTGGACCACAATAAAATCCAACCCTTGTTTTTACAAACAAAAACTAAGAGGCTAGAGGATTGTTTGAAAAAGATTTTGATATATTTTTGGGTGTGGTGGGGGTATTTTGTGGGGGGGGGGGGGTTTTGGTTTTTTTTTTTTTTTTTGGGTTTTTTTGGGGGGGTGGGGGGGGGGGGGGGGTTTTGTTTTTTTGGTGTGTTGGTTTTTTTTTTTTTTGGGTGTTTTGTTGTGGGGTGTGGGGTTTGGGGGTTTTGTTTGTTTATGTGGGGTTAAAGGAGGTTTTTTAGGATTTGAGGGGAGGGAGAAGGGGAGAAGGAAGTTGGGTTTTTATTTGTGTTGGGGGGGGGGGGTTTTTGTTGTTGTGTTTTTGGGGTTGGGTGTTGTATTGGGGGTATATTTTATGTAGTGATTGGTGAAGGAGTGGAATTGAGTGGAGAGGGGTAAGAATTATGAAGTTGAAGAGGAGGAAGGGGGGGGGGTGGATAGTTTTTAGATGGGGATGAGTGGTTATGGGAATAATTTAGGTTGGTTATGGAGTTGGGGGGTTTTATGGGGGAATGTTAAGGTGTTCAACGACACTTATCACATTAAATTGCTACAAAAATCCATTTTGAGCTGTTATCGACCGACTCCGGACCGATAACATGAATGTTTGACAAACTTAACCGAACCTTGCTCATTCATTTAAAAACACTTCAAATCATAAAATATAGCTTGACAAATTTTATTCATCCAAAATTTTACCTTTTTACGACAGTTACAGTCTTTTACCGAAATTCACGAAAATAATCGTTTTTCTGATAACTTTCAAGTCTCACACTCACAATTTACGTTTTAATTCCACGCTATTTTATTATTATGAATTTATTAAATAAATAAACCCATTAACACATTCCCAACTTTATTAAATCTCCACACTCGAATAAACTGCCGTGCCGGTACGCGTTGAGTGACGATTTCTCGCTAAACGCGGAAAAACTTCCCGGAAAGCATTGAAAACCTCAAAACCACTCTAAAACAGAAAAACGAATCTAAAGCGATTCATTTATGAACTTAAGAATTCATCAAACTCCCGGTTAAACCGAAACTGCTTTTACGCAAAATAGTCAACAGAAGTCAACTTTTCAGCTTTCATCAGGAAAACTGACAAGATCGAAAGACTTCAAAATACAAAACTATAATATTTTATAATACTTAACCCTGGAAATATTACCGGTTATCAAAGTCTCAGCCCCTTAAAGAAACACATCAATCACTAGGATTTAGTCTTTTTAAGCGAGGTTTCTTACGATCCCTCTAAAGACTAAGTCTTTCCACAGTCTAATCCTACACTTTCTCATGGTCAGTCCATATTTATTCACAATGCTATGATAGCCTCTCATGTTATCTCTTGGATTCACAATTTCTCAAACTTAGGTCTCACTATCTCAGTCAGGTGTCAGGATACGATCCCGTCCTCGACGTGACATCTATCAGAATTGGCATTGCCAAATCTTTCTGGTTATCCAACTAACGGGACTAACCCTATAGGGTATACGTCCTACACAATATGACTCACACTCTACTTTCTCAAGTACGCCCATGGTTCTTTACTAATACTTACTTACTTAAAATCCCCAAGTAAACTTATCTTGGTTAAACAATCCCGGCTCTACCCTTTTAGGAAGGCCGTTCCATAATCTAAACCACATCATTATATGCTTTAAACTTTTCCAAATCAATCCTACTCAACGGGTGTCTTAAATCTCACTTTACTTAGGTAGGTCAAGATACCTCTCAAAAGCTTACACAGTCAAAAGTATGATCAGGTTTCTCAATTGATCATCACAACTCTTTCCAATACTTCTTGTGACCATTCATGGTCTATTACCTTCCTATTAGCTCTTATAACAAGACGGTATAATTGATTAGTCCGAATACATTTCGAGCCTACAGAATATACTAACTACATCGTACGCTAAATCCTAGTAAGGAAGTGGGTATCCGCTCTACCACGAGCAACCAATCGCAACGCACTCCCACACGGGCAAAATTACGCTCTTAAACTAACATGAAACAACACAAAATACCGCTATCCATGAATATCAAACAAAATTTATCCTTCACTAATACGAATCGATTTCAGTACAAATCACCTAATAACTAGAATGATTCGTCATAACTATCAATACAAAAAGAAACCTTCCTAATCATAACTGACACTAACCGATGCTACCCGGTTTAGAGATATACATAAACTACTAGCCCAAATCTCATATACTCTACGCACCTCCTCTGGGCTCCTGCCCTCTCCTCATATTGTCAACAACCTCAGCCAACTCTAATCGCGCACGTCTCTCCTCAGCAAGTTGTAACCGCAAATCCCGGTTCTCTCCCTGTATATCACTGATGGCATGCCACAGAGCTGCTCTCTGTGCATCCGTCTGACCTGCCCACGACTTCAGGGCTAACACTGGTCTCTATATCGCTCTAAATGTCACTGCGACCCTCTCCTGCTCGTACTCTAAACTCCTAAATCAGTACCTCTAGGAGAAAATCTCACCCCTAACCGCCCCGACCTAGTAAATAACTCTCATATGTCCCTATTATGCCTCTCAAATAAAGCAGGCGATAGCTCCTCTAATCATACTGCATGATTAAGAATCAATCCCCCTGCATCTTGACTTGAACTCTCAACTCAGTCAGAAATCCCTCTGATGTGCTTTCTTGTAGGGTCAGTTATTTTGATTATCAAGTTTTACATTTATATTTAGCCGACAAACCTAAAATAACACTTTAACGAGTAGTGTACCCGGTCAAGATAGAGTTCGTGGTAAGTAGGGTGTCGAACACTAAGAGTGGAATATTAATCCTAAATTCTATCAGTATTTTAATTAGTCTATTTACTGGTTAAACCTATGCTATATATGTTGTCTAATGAGATTGGGGTTTTCAGCCTAAGAGACTGGCACAGGTTTATGGTGACAAATATCAATTCTAAGCACAATAAACATTGTTGGGATCTCAGATTTGATGATTACAAAATTACATATGCATAAATGAAGACGAATGAAACAACAAGGGATTAATATGACACTTTGGTATTCTACATATGGAAGAATTAAAAGCTGGAAGATTTCCATGAAGATAAGCATTGAAAATTCAAAGAATATCAAAGATAAAGGAAGGTTTTAATTAGTTTTAATTAGTTTTAATTAGTTTTAATTAGCTTCCTAAATACAAATTAAGTTAGCTTCCTATGTAAGCTAGGTTTTCTTGTAAACCCTCTATATAAAGGGTATTAGAGGCGTCTGGTTTAGATATCCATCATAGTTAGATCTCTCTAATGAGAGTCTAATAGTTAGCTTATTAGTAGTTAGCTTATTAGTTAGTTTATTGTTTATTAGTATGAATAAAGAAAACCTTGTGATAACATTGATGTTCTTATTTGTTATTCCGCTGTGCTTTATATCATTCAATGTTATTATATCCTAGATGGGCAAAACGATCTATGAAGCCTACAATTAGGTTTCCGCAAACACTAAAGCAAATAAACACAAGACAAAAGAGCGGTACGAACCAAATAATAGAAAACTGTATTAACCATGTTAAATCCAATTAAATGCTGATTTGATTAATTAGTGCAATGGCTGCTTATTTCGAGACGGCATATCATTCTAAAGACTTAGGCGGTTCTACATCCTAATACCTAGATACGAACAATCCTGTCACGATTAACGTATCCGCATAAAGCATCCTTAAGTTTGATATAATCTATCATAGGAAATTAAAGCAGTGGTGATCCTGTCAATACCCTAGCCCATCGGGACTTTACCCACTTATTGCTTGATGTTGCTTTATGCACCGGTAGTCCACCACCAAAACTAATTAATTAAGAACAATACTGGTCGAACAATTATCGGGTCACCTGCCGGTCCAACTAAGCTCATAATTAAAGAGTAATGATAAGGTATCATTTGTGATCATATTGGTTCGGGCATACAAAACACAACATGGAGAGCTATCCCGGTATTTGGATTACTGGTTAAGTCTCACTAGACCCAATTGAATGATAGGTCGCATGTACAAGCACATAAACAAGTATAAGGCGATAAACATAATCAAATAACAACAATAAATTAAGCAAGCCGGATTAAAACAAACCAAACATTATAATCTTCATTAACATGGCTAATACCCGAGGGTATTAGCCCACAATCATTGTCATTTTTACAAACGTGATCAAACAATTAAAAACCGAATGATTAAGAAAGTAAGAATTACACGATGTCTTCTATGGAATTAGGAATGGTGCTCGACCTTGGCTGCTCTTTATGGCTTGAGAAATTCGACTTCAGATGTATACTATACAGAGAATATGATATTGCACACTAAAAACTCGTTTTTGAGTCTTCTATTTATAGTTGCTGAAAAACACTCGATACGCCGTATCCAGATAGGTCGATACGGCGTATTGGGCTGGATTCCTTAGAGTGCGCGCTACGTTCGTAATAAATCTTTGATATCTTTCCCAATTTACTTGATTTACTGTATCTTCGAATAGTTATCTTCAAGGATACGGCGTATGGAGATGTCATGGATACGCCGTACTGGGAATTGGTCAAACGCGTTTTCTTGTGAAGCTTGGCGCTGATACGCCGTATCTTCTTAGTCGGATACAGCGTATTGGTAAATTTTCATAAATCTTCAAATGTCTTCGTTTTAGCTCCAAATTGCGCGCCTTTTTTGGCTGTCTTCACTAAACACTCCTGAATTACTGCCTTTATCAACATTTAAAGCAATTTAGCTACCAAAATAATGCAATAATTATATAAAAGTAGGCAAAATAGATGGGATAAATGATATAATAAAGTGATGCTATTTGATGTTATCAAATATCCTCCCATTTGAATCCTACTTGTCCTCAAGTAGACCTTAGAAAAAAGTTCAGTTTATGAAAATGTGTCCCCACCGAAGTTAAGGATTTTTCCATTTTAAGCCATCATTTAGTTTTATCACTTCACTATGGACCAAGCTTCTCACGAAATATGGAAATGAAAACACTCAGATCACTCAACTAATCTAGGGTGCAACATTTAAGTAGTACGCTCAATTGCTCGGTCATGATTAGTTTCGTATCATAAGCTTGGAAAGGATACACATCTCCACCGCTAAAGCTAAGGAAGAACAAGTTCAAAAGCTAAATTGGGTATTTATTAGAAGGCTCGGGTTAAATCATTCTTTTTAGGAGAATGATATAGGGTATGGAGCTTCTGACTTTCACCAGAGGGTCTCGTCAAACAAGGCAGCTGAGACATGCATACACACCCGAATCCACAAGATTGAATACACGCATCGTTCACTTCCTTATTCGAGTAGAAGATCCTAGGTTTAATTATCATGAAAGGAACAGTATTTGGTTGTTAAATAGAATTCACAAAACAAATGATTTAAGCCAACAAATAATGTACGGTTACTAGTTACTTTTCCTAGGACTGTTTCCAATGAAAAAAGACTCGAACATATAGATAGACGCCTCGATCACAGAAATGACAATGACAACCAAAGTTGACGTCCCCATAACCGTCAACTTCCCTTACATCCCGCTCTTTACATACTTTACATAAGTGGTGATATTGGCCACTTTTTACAAAACTTTAAATCGTTGATTCTTTATAACGTGTCAACGAATAATCGATCCTTCTAACTGATTCCTTCGGTATAAATTTCTTTTGAACCGACTATTTTTCTTCCTTCGCTTTTTTTTCAACAATACATGATAAATCTCGGTTTGATTCCACCGTTTTCACTTTCATAATTCGTTCGGATAATCTTTCCTTGTAATATTCTTTCTTCAGACATAATTCATTTTTGCGAAAGTAGCAAAACTTACGAGCTACATAACTTTCCCATTGAGTTGTGCAATTTCTCGACCATCACAGAGATAGAAATTTTTTACTTTGACACAGGAAATACAAAACTTTACACGAAAGCGACTAGCAACATAGAGAAATAGGCTTAATCTACACGGTAGGCTAAGTGCAAAGGTGTAACAAAACATATAATATGGTATACAAAAAGAAAAGAATGGCTATGGCTAAAACAGGTTGTTCTAGGATGATTTTTACTCTAAAGAAAAGAGAGTAATCATGGATTACACAGGCAGTTAACTACACACAGTGAAGGTATAGTTATTTTTACTACATGTAGGCTATTTGGTTTAATCCATAGAAATTTATCGTTGAAACATGTTCTTCCATCTAAATCCATAGTACTAATCATGGCGGTCTCGAGTGATATACCAGGCCAAGTTCTAAAGTCCACTACATCACCGGCACACTCATTATTTTGTGGAATTTAGTAGACAGTTTGGAAACGGAATAGGCTTAATTCTCACAATATGTATCAAGGGTTATAGTGCGCTAGGTAATGTAACTAGTGATTTTTACAAAAGTCATGCTAATTTTTTTTAAAATTTTGACCGTTTTTAAGCGTATTGCATGTTATTTTGTAAAAGAGGACAAGTACGTTCTAATTCTCCATCCCCCACTTAAATTATACAACGTCCTCGTTGTATATATAAAACAATAAAATTATAAGGGAAAAATAGAATTAGAACGGAAAACTCCCTGATGTTTTGCTCGTGATAATTCTCCATGATGTGTTCTTGAGCAAAAAGTGTGTTGACTAGGGCTTCAGAATGCCCGGATAAGTTCAACACAAGTCTTTTTCAGCATATATCATATCATAGTTTCAGCAAGGTCCTGCATAAAAGATTAGAAGACAAGTGCAAATTCTATCTAGCTACAATGGTACAAGAAAACAATTAAACACACAACTGTACAGGGGTCAATACGCCGTATCCCAAACCCTAGGATACGCCGTATGTCATGTGGAAACAATTAAATTACATGGCAAATATTAAGGTTTAAAGACTGATAACGTCCAGATCCAGACATGCAAACGCCGTATCCAGAGGGGTTCGATACGCCGTATGCAATGTCTGGGAAGACAGACTCGTGCAGAAAATTAAATTTCAAATAATTAAATGCGATAAACAATTAAAATGACCGGGTTGTCTCCCGGGAAGCATTTTTATTTTAGCTGGTTTTTAAGTTTGACCTTTTTTCTCTTTTTTCGTTCATGCCTCGCCAGGTGTTGTTACGACCCATCCATCATCAATAAGACGTAAAAGTTCTCTATAAGCATTGAGGCTATCCTTTAAGTGTTTGAGGTATTCGGACTCCTTTATGGTAATGTACTCCTCGTCATTATCGAATAAGTACTTCATCATTTTGAATCTCCTTACCTTGCAGTTTGATGGTTCGGAATTGGATCGTCCTTATGTCCTTGATCTTCTTGATTACAACCGACGTTGCTCGCTTCACGATCCCTTTCAAATATATGGTTGGCGTCCAGAGGAGGATTATTGCCCCATTCAGTTTTTATATTCGCATAAGGCCCTCGTTTAAAATTTTCCTTTGCGAAGTAATGGAGAGATCTCGTGGGTATTCACTTTCCACCAGAATTCTTATAATTTCACAAGTACCTCGTATTCCAGCTCATGGAAGTTGTTAAATCGACCCTTCAACCATCTGCGGAACTTAAGTACCCCAGGAGTTGCGTCTCCCCATGATCCTTCTATTTTTGTTTTGAGTGCTAAGGTTTCTTCCTTCAGTTTCCCATCAGCTAGTTCATTATACCAAATGTGATCTTGAAAATAGGTCATGCTTCCTACCCGAACCATTCCTGGTAGTTCCCCACCATTACAGAATCCGTCAATATCAGAGGTACACGTGGGCCACTTAGCATTCCCATTCTTAAAGAGGTATGGTTCACATATATGATCACATAGTTGGTATGGTACCTTGTTTTCCGACCACGATTCATCAGTACCTTCTTGTTTATATTCATAATAAGCTTTGAAGTTTTGGATATCATAAGTGAATATATCAATGTCAATTTTTAGAAGGTAGTTGAATTCGTTAAATGTCTTGCACAAGGGTGTCTCAAAGTCAAATAGGTTTCTTTCTATCATGAAGATTTTGGGAGAATTGTCAGTTTCGTTTGAGTCTTCCTCCTCTTCATCATTATTGTGGTCAGAAAGGTGGTGGAATTGAAAAATGAATTCTTCGACCATGCTATCCCAAGTAGCAATCGAGCCCATACACTCTTTAGTAAACCATTCATGTGCGGCTCCTGTTAGCGAGACTAGGAAAATACTGAGTCTAAATCGATCTTGAGTCCACCCATTAATTTTGATTGGGTTAGTGATATCGAGAAATTTATTGATGTGTTCGTATGTGTTTTCCCCTTCGTCTCCATTAAAAGCATCATTACGTATCTTTCTAAGATATGTTCCTCCTTGTATTTTTGAGACTGCATTTCTGACCATTTGTCCCCTCGTTGTCACTAGAGACAAAAGTCTTTCGGGTGGCGGTAATGTAGTTTTTTAGTTCCGCCATGTGGGCTGCTTTGTCAACGGTTTCCTTTGATTAAGCACAAATAATCAGTAGGATGTGCCCTAGTGAAAGGGAATACAAAAAAAAGGAAATCGTAAGCAGAAAGATTACTACTGTTACTGTATCAGATGACGGATACGCCGTATGCAATTAATTTGAATACGCCGTATGGGTTCTGTTGATATATCAGCCACCACTTACACACCCACCCCCCTCCCCACCCACACCCCCAACATTTAATATGCCAGTTATAGAGCTTAATGAATACGCGTATATCGTGTGAAACAGGATACGCGTTTACAGTAAAACTCAATGCGCTGTCCTGATTAGAAGGTTTGATACGTCGTATCCAACTGGTGGTACGGCGTATCAGGTGATCAGTCAGAACATAATACTATTTAAAAACAATTAAATGCGAGAATTTAAACAAACAATTTAAATGCAGATAAATACAAACAGAATTTAAATGATTAAATTACACTAAACTAATTAGTTAATGGTTAAATGATTACACTAAACTAATTAATTAGAGGTTAGAAATACTGATAAGAATAAGGTTTAATTAATACACTCCCCGACAACGGCGCCAAAAACATGATGTGCTATCGTGTAGGGTCAATTATTTGATTATAAAGTTTTACATTTATAATTAGCCGTGACCCCCAAACCTAAAACATCCTTTAACGAGCAGTATGTACACCGGTCAAGATGGAGTTCTTGGTAAGTGGGTGTTCGAATCTAAGAGTGAAACATTAATCCTAAATTCTTATTAGTAGTTTAAATTAGTCTATCTACTGATTAAACCTATGCTATATACGTTGTTTAATAAGATAGGGGGTTTCAGCCTGAGAGAATGGCACAGGTTTGCGGTGACAAATATCAATTCTAAGCACAATAAACACTAAAGCAAATAACACAAGACAAAAGAACGGTACGAACCAAATAATAGAAAACTGTATTAACCATGTTAAATCCAATTAAATGCTGGTTTGATTAATTAGTGCAATGGCTGCTTATCTTGAGGCGGCATATCATTCTTAAGACTTAGGCGGGTCTACTTCCTAAGACCTAGATATGAACAATCCTGTCACGATTAACGCATCCGCATAAAGCATCCTTAAGTTTGATTATAATCTATCATAGGGAATTAAAGCAGTGGTGATCATGTTAATACCCTAGCCCATCGAGACTTTACACTTATTGCTTGATGTTGCTTTGTACACCGGTAGTCCACCACCAAAATCAATTACCAATCAATTAAGAACAATACTGGTTGAACAATTATCGGGTCACCTGCCGGTCCAACTAAGCTCATAATCAAAGAGTAATGATAAGGTGTCATTTGTGATCCTATTGGTCTGGGCATATAAAGCACAACATGGAGAGCTATCCCCGACATCTAGATTACTGGTTAAGTCTCACTAGACCCAATTGAATGATAGGTCGCATGTACAAGCACATAAACAAGTATAAGGCGATACACATAATCAAATAACAACAATAAATTAAGCAAGCCGGATTAAAGCAGACCAAACATTATAATCTTTATTAACATGGCTAATACCCGAGGGTATTAGCCCACAATCATTGTCATTTTTACAATCGTGATCTCACAATTAAAAACCGAATGATTAAGAAAGTAAGAATTACACGATGTCTTCTATGGAATTAGGAATGGTGCTCGACCTTGGCTTCTCTTTATGGCTTGAGAAATTCGACTTCAGATGTATACTATATAGAGAATATGATATTGCACACTGAAAACGCATTTTGAGTCTTCTATTTATAGTTGCTGAAAAACACTCGATACGCCGTATCCAAATAGGTCGATACGGCGTATTGTGTTGGATTCCTTGGAGTGCATGCTACGTTCGTAATAAATCATTGATATCATTCCCAAAATACTTGATTTACTGTATCTTTGAACAGTTATCTTCAAGGATATGGCGTATGAAGATGTCATGGATACGCCATATTGGGAATTGGTCAAACGCGTTTTCTTGTGATGCTTGGCGCTGATACGCCATATCTTCTTAGTCGGATACGGCATATTAGTGAATTTTTATAAATCTTCAAATGTCTTCGTTTTAGCTCCAAATTGTGCGCCTTTTAGCATGTCTTCACAAAACACTCCTGAATTACTACATTTATCAACTTTAAAGCAATTAAGTACCAAATAATAAAATAATTATATAAAAGTGGGCAAAATAGATAGGATAAATAATGTAATAAAGCGACGTTATTTGATGATATCACCCTTAGTCTCAGCTGCAGCGGGTGTAGCTACAGGAGATGGTACAGTCAGCGATATCATGGGTGATGAAACAAGTGAAGGAACAACAGAAGGTGATGTAGAAATGGGAAGTGAACCAGACGTCCACTCGAGTGAAGGTGGTGTCTGAACAGGTAGTGGTGGTGGGTAAGTAGGAACATCAATATAAACCATACTGTCCTCTGGGTCTGTCTATGTGGTGAGTGTGGGCTGTTTAGATGCTGACACCCTCTCTCGTGTCTCGGACTCTGGTGCAGATCCAGAACCCTGTCCGACCTTAAACATATTGTATACATGATCCTCCTCTAACGCTAACTATCGAAGCCTCAACGCTATATACCCAAGTCCTAAAGGCGGGCTCACAATTATCCCCACAACCGGAGCTGCCTGCTGCTGACCCCCAAGTACAGCCTCCTCCCCCTCCTCTAAATCAAGTCCATCACTCTCTATACTATGACCCTCGTTGTCTAAACCACGACTCTCATCATCCATACCATGACTCCCATCATCTAAACCATAACTCTCATCACCCGTACCGGGGCCCTCGACCCCCGCAGCAAGACCCTCATCCCTCGTAATAGGATCTTCATCATCTGCAGTAGGACCCTCGTCCTCTGCGTCCTCGCTCACACTGTTAGAATCCAAACTCTTCTATATCTCCTTATCCTCCTCATCATCATCCTCCTCACTATCCTCTACTAACTCAGACGTACCCCGATAACGCTTCCATGCAAGAAGGTCTGTCAGTGACAAAGATGGCAAACTCTCATAAGAGGACCTAAACCTCTTACGGAACACAGACTCAGACATAGTTGCCACCTTTGCCATACTGGTAGATAGGCCTGATGACATCGTAGGTGGAACACGCATAGCCATACGTGCGGTCCTGCAGAGAATATGAACCAAAGCGGGTGGAGCACTATCAGGTAATGATGTGGGTGGTGCTACATTAAGGGGTGACTCAGGTGTCTCAGTATCAATGGGGTCCTCAAAAGGTTCAGACTCAGTGTCCGTCCCATCCAAATAAGCCTGCCTAATGGCCTCATAGGGATCCTCAGGAAGTGGTACTGGCACTCAAAAGCTCTGAGTTCCGTCAGCCTGGGTGGAACTCTTTAGGTCAACAATCACTGGGGTAGACATCCTGTGATAACACAATAAAATGGTTAAGTATAAAATATTATTATCCAAATTATCAGCATCATTATGCTTACATATACAAATCATTATAGCATTTGAAATTAGACGCCTTTGTCAGATAGTTCTTTTAGTTGCTTACAAACTCTTTTCATTTTAGAGACAACTCTTTCATTTTAAGGTGTCAATCAGATAGGTGTCGAGCTAGGGTGCAGCACCAGGTATCAAATCGATTTGAAATTCCACTTGTCGAGTCGGAGAAGACCCAGCAAGTCCCAGGGAATATCAATCAGGAAAAAATCACGACGATTGGTGCGTCCTTATGTCGGCTTTTCTCCGATTGTCTTCCGTCTCCTTTGTATTAATGTTTGCCAAAAAGACTAGACATCCTTTTAGCATGTATTCTTGTGTTTTGGAGTACGAGATAATGTGCAGACGAGCCTCGTGTCCCCGGTTGCTTCCGTCACCGTGAACAATTAATGTTTCATTTCCCCAGGGGATACGAACGATCTTCTCGGCACACACAATGATTGCGCTCGGTCCTTTTCCAAACCAATCCATCCATTTATAGCGTAAATAAACTTCCAATTCTACGGGAATTAGTCTATGTTGATATGGGGTTGGGTTTTCCAGGATATTTAATGTACAACCCCTAAGGATAGTGTTCAACCTAATTATTCTCCCGTTGGCTAGTTCAACGTCATAATAGTGATCTAATGCAGTTGGTGCTTCCTTCGGTATATCCTTCTTGATCATACCTCCTACGTCTTCGGGTTTAAGATTCTCTGGTTTTCGTGCTCCAGTCTGAGCATTCATGATTTGTTTAGGGAGATCCAAGCCAATAGTCATAACTACTAAGCCCTATGGTATTACGGAGACGTTGTAAATGGTGTATCGGCATATTCCTTAATTACAAGTAATCTTGTCAGTGGATCGTCCTAGGGTGACTAGGAATGCGTCTTGACTTTCTGACCTAGGGTTTGGCGCAATGATGCCAACTCTATGCGGTAAAGAGGTGTGATGGTTGACTTAGTTACTGTGATTACTAATTTAATTCCCCGTGATAGGTACGTTTTATGGATACACACACCAAACTTGATATAACCAGAAAATTATTTCTTGCTAAGAAGTTTTAAGGTGACTGCTCTGAGCATGGCATGGTCCTTCCTGAATGCATAGATGATCAGTCTATGCACCAAATATACATAGGTGATCAGACTATGTATATTTGAGGGCTAACGACGCAACGCTCATTTTCGTCTAAATAGTGTTACAATTTGCTTTGCATAATAAATAGTGAAAGTAAAGTTGACAAAATTTTTGATACATAACTTGATAGATAATTTGAAATCATTCGTACAATACAACTGAAATTTAAGAGAAAATTACAACGGGAATTCTTTAGGACCTAGAGTCTACGATAATTCCAACTTAGGTTTTACTAGGTAATAAGTCTCCCATTAGATGTTGATGTTAGACGTCGTGGCGTTAAAGTCTCCATGAGCTTTTCCCTTCCAATACTTGTCCACACGGTTTTGAAACTTTACTAGTGGACAATCCCTTTTGTAGTTTCTTAGCTCTCCACACTTATAACAGGTGACTTCAGCTTTCAGTTTTGCCATTGAGGGCCTTGGTTTTGTCTTCAGGCCAGAGATCCTACAATCTCTTGCTTGGTGACCCCTCCACTTGTAATTTTCACACCTTGCCGCACACAGGCCAATGTGGTAAAACTTGCACTTGTTACACAGATGTAGAGATCCAAGGTATTCCTTCTTGTAGTTTGGCCCAACAGAGTGTGCTCTAAACACCTTATGCTCTTTGTTTTGTTGTTGATTTGGGCTTCCATTTTGGTCACCTTCCCACTTCCTTTTGTTGCTAGCATTCCCTACTACTTTGTTTTCTCGCTGTTTGGTTTGGTTTATTGACTCGTAGATAGCAATAGCCTCGATAGCATTAGCCACTAGTTGGGCTACAATCTGCTCAATTTCCTCGACACTCATCCCTTGATTAATAGTTGCCATTGTTCTTCAAATCACAAGAAAATATAATACCCGTTAGACTTCATATCATAACGTGACATAACATTTACACAATAAATAAAATGAGATCACATCACACAGTGAAATATACAATCAAGGTGAGATTGACATGACATAATACGTCCATTCCATATATAATTTGGAAACATACATGATCTATTTCGTACACAATGATTCCCTACCGGTAGGTTACAAAATAAAAATCAACCTAGAGCCCTACTAGCCGGGAGTTACCCGTAATACTTAGTAGGCTATACAACATAGCTAAACAAAATACAAAAGATCTATACAGGATAGCTAATCAAAACAAAAGATCTATACCGCCTGCTAGCTGGGAGTAACCGATAAAAACTTAGTAGGCTATATAGAATAGCTACAAAATGATAGAAAGGTACCCATAGGCACTCCTACCAGTGTCCTCTAAGGTGTCCTTGCATGCTCCAGCCTCCAAGGCCTGAATACGCATGATATGCTCAATAGCATGATCATCTGCATCCTGACGCTGCCACTCGTGGTGACGCGCCTGAGTCTCTAACACTGTAATCCGTGCCTCTAATGCCCTGCTGTAAGCCTCAGACCTAGCCAAGGCCTGACGGGTCTCAATACTCTCTTGCTCGTAAGCAAGCCTCTCTCTCCTCAATATCTCAATCTCAGCTCTCACAGCTGCACGATCCTTTTGGGCATCGTGATGTCGTGAGTAAAACTCCGAACTCTCTCTCCTGTGAACATCTGCCTGGTGACTGACCCTCAAGTTGACCACCTCTACGGCGGCCATCATCCTCCTCTTAGTATCTCGGACCCTGGTCTCCACAGTGTCTACAAAACTGTAATCGACCCTACGGGCCATAGTGGGTCCTGGCTGTCTCGCAGCAGCAGCAGCAGAACTCTCCCCAACCTCACCCCTAGGTCTGGGAGCAGTAAGTAGTAGCCTCTTCCGAGGCGGTGTGTCAGCCTCGGGAATATCAGCTCTGCGGCTAGTAGATGGTGAAGGTAGTGGTATAGGTAACAATGGTGGTGTCCCTGATGGAAGTAGTGGATGATAGGTGGATGGTGCTGCAGCTCTCATCTAAGCCATGGCTGCTCTAGTACATGGAGGTCGGATAAGTAAGGGTAAAAAGGATGGTGGTGGTAGTGGAGGTGTAGGTTCAGAAGCAACCTCAGTAATGTATGCCTCTATAGGTGCCTCATCCTCAGCTGGCACTAAGTCCTCAGAGTGCTCAGGCTCAGGAATGTATACTAGTACATGATCCACCAGCTCCATGGGATCCGGTACATACTCTAGAGAACATGGTGCCTGCTCCAGCAACTATCGGGCAGCCTCCTCGTAAGGATCCTCAGATGGGATACTCCATGATCGTGCCTCAGAGTGAACAGAAGTATAGGTAATTGCGGAATCAGGTGACATGACTACTGTGACCAGCAGAAATAACTTATATGAGTATATTCTATAGGGCTCTTATTGTAATATACGTAATATATTATAACCATATATATCAATTATGAATGCATCTAGTATAACCAACTAATGCAACAACTAGTGTATTTATGTTTGTATGCCCCGTGTAAACCCCTTTGTGTGTATGCAATGTTTGAAAACGGTTATAGTCCAGCAAAACATTTGACTGGTTCTCTATACCTGGGGCTCTTGATTACCATCTTGTAACACCCCCAAATTGGGTCGCAGCGGAATAAGGGTCCGAGGCGTGTTACTTCATAGATCAATAACACAAGATATATATAGAATGACCAAAAAGTCGTTTAAAACCGATACATTGGATTTAACAAAGTATTTGTTACATAAGCCCGAAGCTTCACTTGTTCAAAATACAAAGATTTCTAGCCCATAACAGATATACAAAATGTAATGCGACAAAATCTTTAATGCATGATATCCAAATCAAAACCACCAATGTATCCCTTGCACCTCGTGCTTATTGACCTCCTGAAAAACATTGCTTTAAAACATCAACAATAATGTTGGTGAATTCATAGGTTTGATAAATCGTATATTGTAGGACCACAAGATTTCCCAAGTGTATGATAATGCAACAGATGCAGACATCATATAAATGTAATTACATTGCCCTAAGCTCATGACACTGAAGCTCGACATAAATGAATACCATATAAAGTGGGCCTTACAATGCCGTGATGATGTTCTAACCGCAAAATCCTATCATTCGACATGGTATACGTTCGTCTTGCCCGTGGATTGATAATCACCCGTACCGGGGATGTCAATCCCACTGATCTATTCATAACATTCGCGCTCACAATCCAGTAACTGACAGTTCATGATAATGGGCTCAACTAGGGTTATCGCTACTTAGGCAACACGTAATCATAATATAAAACTTATCCACTTGTGTCTAATTATAAAACAGTGCATGTTTCTCACCCCAAAAACTTATAAAACAAATCATGTAAAACATGGGGCTATGAACTCACCTTGAGTGAGCGAATATCAAGTGTATCACAGAAAATGCGTCACAGTAATGATCAAGTGCAACTTAATCCAATATAGGTCGTATAAGTACTAATCACATTGGGTAACTACTACCATGTATAATTCTGTATAGCTAATCACCATCTAATCGTTTTTGTGAAATCGTGTTAATAAAGTTAAAACGTTTATAAATAGCTCGATAGTAAAAACGACGCAATTTCTTCGTTTTAAGCCCGTTTCTTATGTTTTTTATGTCCACGCTTTCGTATTAAGACGATTTATCAAAATATTATATTTTCATATTTTTGACCTACTGGTGAACAATACTTTTTACTGTTCACACCAGTTATAAAGTTATTTTTATAGTTTTAGTTGTCGTAAAACCCGTAAATGTCGTGTTTTATTCGTTATAGCTCCGTTTTTAGCGATTCTTTCGAGCACGTCTTCGTAATTAAAAGTTCTATCATATTAATGATGTTTTCAAAATGTTATTTACTTAGGTGAACAGTAACTTTTATAAAAATAGTTTTATAAAAGTATTTATTAACGTAAACTCGCGAAATTCATAACTCCTTCGTTATTGATTGAAAAATTACGATTCTTATTTTTTTGGAATCCTAAAAATATGTGTGATCTAAGAAAAATAATAAACCTTATATATCAGTAGTGGTTTATAACTTGTTTTTATAAAATCTCTTTTATAACGCGTTTAATTAACGTATAACTCGTAAACTACGTATCTTTTTCGTTATTAATCCGTTTTTTGAGTTTCTTACCTTTTTGGAATCGTCATGAGATGTAGTATTTTATAAAAACATAAAAAGTATACTTTAAATTTCGAATTCTAACAGAATGTTTTGAGGTTTTTCATAAAAACATGTTTAAACCTTGTTTTGTAACTTTTAAGCTTAATCATCTTGTTACAAGTCCATTACAACACTCATTATCATATGTCTTACATCCTTAGGGTCTCTAGTCCATGATAACAAGATTAACAAGTCCTTTACAACACTTTTTGATCATAAACTTTCTTAAGTAACTTTTAATTACTAGTTTATACTTGAACTTTTTACACTTAAACCAACATGATACAATACTTATATTTCCTTCATAACATGATATTTACCACTATATAACATGTGTAAAAGTATACAAAACCATGATTATAAGTACAAGTCCATTTTACATGTTTAAAAGTGTCCTAAATGGTGATTAACTACATAGAACTTATATATGCATAAAATCATAAATGTAAAGTTATAAAGAGTTTTAGGTAACCTTAATAAGATGTAGTATGATAACCAATAATATCTAAACCCTTCTTTAGATATTTACCCAGGGTTTTCAAGACTTGAAAACCCTAATCCTTCCAAGAAACCCTAGCTTTCTTTACTTTGCTTTGATCCATGTAAAGGCTTAATCAAGCCTTTAAACTTCTTTGATATAGCTTAGATATAGTGTAGGAATGTTTGTAAATGAGTTAATTAAATTTTGTATGGATTTAGTAAGAAAAGTGGGGTGAGCCATGGGTTTTGGTGACAAAACAAGAAAGAATGTTGTGAATTTTGCTAAGGAAATGCAATGTGTGTTTATCTCCTTTGTAAGTTAGTGTTATATACTAGGAGGACTAGTCAAAGGTGTATTAATCAAAGACTAAAAGACCAAATCACAAGAGTTGGGACAATAGAACATCTAGAGTGAAATAAGGAGAACCATGGTCTTTGTCTTTGGTCTTGGTCAAGACTTTAATTAGTCTAGTGTTGGTACAAGTCCAAGTGGTTAGAATGTGTTCTATATGTCTCCCTTGGTCCTTGTTGTACCGAATTTCATGAAGAGAGGGGAAATATTAGCTAGTTTTTGATATCTTGATAATATCTAGTCATTTACTTAAAGTTTTAAATGTATAGATTTAATATAAGATGCATACTTGTAAAGTGGAAACCTTAGTTGTTTATTTTTAATGCAATTTGATTAACTTGATAATATGTGTAAAGTTTTTATAAAACTTTGATCATTGGAAATAATAATTGGTACTTGTTGAAGCGTAGATTTATTTTGGTGGTTCCGGGAATGCCTAAACGTAATTTATCGCGAAACGTAAACACTTTACGTAACCGATAAAAATAAAATATATAAAAGTTGATTATCACTTTTGTAAAAAAAATATGCTTGCTTGACGTAAACTTTAATTTGTTTGGTGCCCGTTTATGATAAATGATAATTTATAGCTTACGCGATTTAACTATATAATAAGAATTAAAAGTAAACGCGTACGAGACTGAAATAAATAGTGAAATAAATGGCGTCGCAAATGACCTGAAAATACGAAATGTTACATTACATAACAAGCTGAAGAAGAAGAACAAGCAAGACTTGAAAGAGAGAAGGCTGAGAAAGTTGAAGAAGCCAACATTTCATGGGATAATGTGCAAACAATGATAGAGGCTAATCGTTTATTGGCTAAAAAATTACAAGAAAGAGAGCAAGAATAATTGACTGATGATGAAAAGGCAAAATTGTTTGTAGAATTCTTAAAGAAGAGAAAGAAACACTTTGTAGCATTAAGAGCTCAAGAAAATAGGAACAAGCCACCAACTAAAGCATAATGAAAAGTACAATGTCAACTCAACTTATCTAAAAACACATGGATGGTTACAAAAAAAGTCAATTGAAGAACAAAGTCATTTGCAGAAATTCAAAGTTATTTTTGATAAAGCCATGACAAGGGTAAACATGTTTGTTGATAAGGATACCGAGTTGGTGAAAGAGAGCTCAAAGAAAGCTGAAGTAGAGATGGCAGAAGAAAGCAGTTCCAAAAGAGCATGTGATGAGCTAAAATAAGAACCTACAAAGAAGCAAAAGGTGGATGATGATAAAGAGAGAGAAGATCTTCAACAATGCTTTGAGTTGGTTATAGAAGAAGATGTTGCAATTAATGTTATACCCCTAGCTACCAAGCTTGCATCCATTGTAAATTTCCATATTCATAGAAAAGGAAGGAATG